>JAFNEN010001110.1:0-59700 GCA_019343175.1 Oedothorax gibbosus | reverse complement strand
TTTGCTTCTTTTATAGCTTTCAGGTATAAATCAAAATGTCTCGGTTCCAATTGTTCCTTGGAATTTCTCATCAGATACGAAAAGAAATCTATAATATTGCTGTTTGTTATTACACTTCCATCCATTGTTATCTCACCTTTTTCATTCCAAGAGACCCCTCTAGTTTTTAGTTTCCCGATGATGGGTGTTATAAATTTTGCGCTGTATTTTGGTACTGACATTAAGATATTACGTACCATCGAATCGACAGGATGAGTTTCGTCTTTTTTTTATGGTTCCTTAACTTCTTGCATTTTGACTGGTATTGGTACATTCGTTTCTTATATATATTTTTTCTCTCTGTGTCTCTATATGTTCTCTAATATATTTTTTTAAACAAAACACATCATGACGATTAGTTGGGTTTGTATGCTGTTTATGTTTTTACGTCGAATTTTCGAATTATTTCACGCAAACAAAAATCAAATCGCAATTCCACAGCATTCTAAAATCGCCCTTTTCTTTGTCGCTTTCAGCAAAATGGCGCTTGTAATGGATTGCCGAACTGCTTCAACGAAAAAGACGAAATTGTGGTGACTTCGAACAAAAAAACATTTGGTTTTTATTGCCAACAAAGATAAATTCGAATATATTTGCAACAAAACATAGCATAACGAATAGTTTGTATGCTAGAGATGCCGTCACCCCTAATTGGAATTATTTTACTAAAAAAAAATTGCAATTTCACTTTGAGAGAAATCCCTCAAAATAGCAGCTAAAACAGCCTTCTAAATTCACACTTTTATTCATTCCTTTTAGCAAAAAGGCATTTGGAATGGATTGATAGCCGATATCGTAGTGACTTCAAACAATATAAAATTTTATTTTATATCAAATAAAGATAAATTATGTATTTTTTAACCGGAACAAGCACTATATTTTAATACAAATGAACAGTTTTGTTCGTTGCGTAGGCTTTTACACGAAATTTAAATACTTTCAAGCAAAAAAATGAAATCGCAATTCCAATTGGAAATCCCTTGAAATAGCAGCTAAAACAGCATTCTAAATTCCCGCTTCTCTTTGTTCCTTTCAGCAAAATGACTCATGGAAGGGATCGTTGGCCAAACTGCTTCAACGATTGAATTCTTTTAAGCAAAAAAAAAGCAAGTCTAACTTGAAATCCCTTGAAATAGCAGCTAAAACAGTATTCTAAATTCACCCTTTTCCTTTGTTCCTTTCAGCAAAATGGCACATGGAATGGATTGATAGCCGAACTGCTCCAACAAAAAGCCGAAATCGTGGTGACTTCTATAAAGATAAATTCGGAGCGGCAGACTGCGGCTGACTTTACAGTTCCATTTCTAGAGACGGGAATCGCTATTCTAGTGGCCAAACGCACTGGGATAGTGTCGCCCTATGCTTTCCTAGGTAGGTCGTTTCATTTCTATTCAAGTTGGTTACATGTAAATGGTAAAGAGAAAATATCGTCAATTAATTTATATATTTGAGTCACTAAAACGCCCAAAATAATGGCAACGAAGGTACAATACCACAATTTCTAAGAAGTCTACAGAACACATGCTAGCTGTTGCCATGATGCACTGTAAAAATTTCAGGTATCTCTTCTGGCACAATTGAAATTTTTCTGAAAATATAAGATACCTTTTGTTAATGGTATGTTTATGATCATTTGATTTGCGAAACGATCTTTTCTTTTCTAAGTTAAGAATCGAAATATACCTCTAAAAATGGGCAAATGATTCCATCCAATCTCTGTCAACGTGATCCCTAAGTAGTAAAGAAAATTTTATTATGGTCCTTCTCTCTCTCTCCGTAGCTTAATGGTTAAAAATCGTCTGTCTCGAGATTGAACGTACTCTGAAGTTAGGATGTTTGAATCCCACCTACTTCTCTAATCATCTTATGAATTAGATATGTATTGGAAAATAGTGGTACATAATATTTTGAACATAATTTTTGAAATTCTTCAAATCAACCTGTCACTAACCTGAATATTACTGAAAGAAATTTCCTAAATACTTGAACGTTTTTTTTTTTTTTAATTACATGCCTCGTAACAGCCCCATACATTCAGGAACGTTTCTGATTTTCGTTTCCAGTGTGAGAGATTTTTTGAGCTTGACGAAAAGTGGTCAAATAGATAACATTCAGAAGGCAGTTTAATGTATTCAAAAAGAATGAGTTTCGTTAGGTTTCTGCTTTCATTCAGCATATAGTGTTCTTGGTGCCAAAATAAGATATATGAATTCAACTGCCAAGTGCACTTCTAGATAAAGTATGACTCTAACCGAAATATTGATGGTGTGAGTAACCCAATTCGTATGGCTTCAAGACCCAAATATCCCAGGAGACATGGGATCGAATACGTTCGTCAATACTGTCATCTTTATCTATAAGGGAAGAAGTTCTGGCTGGCTCACGTATCAATGCTTTGGATAAAACTGTCGTAGATACAGATCCCCAATTTTAGTGCCTCATTCATTTTGCACTGGAGGCGTTATTTTAGAAACGATTTTTTGAAATTCAATCCCAAACGGGTCTAGCTGGGCAAAACGTGAGCCTATTTCAAAATAGGAATATCATTGTGCATTGTTGTAAGTTAAGTTTATGGCAATTTTTAAATTGAAAGAAATTGAAAAGCGAGGGATAAGGAAGAAAAATAAAACTCTGAGTGCAACATGTAAAATTGCAATTTGAACATTATCATATATATTATTGATATTTTTAGTTATTTAAAATCTTTATTCTTATGTTTTTAATAATTGGTCAAATTTTCTCCACTAGATTCTAAATATATTTCTGAATTTGATTTAATAATAGAGATCATTGTTAAATTGCACTTTTTAAAATTGAAAAGAAATGAAAAGGTTGAGGAATATTCATGTTCAAATGTGGAGTTTGTACTTCATACAATATGAATTGCCGGGATTTCGTCATGCATCCAAATAAAAATATATAATGCTGACATTTGCAGGAGAAGAATGTGTTGGCTTTTAATATCCTGTTGGGGTGCTGACCAGGGAAGTGGGGAACCTATTGGCATAAAGTAAAATTTTACATAACATACAAGTCACCGATATTAAGGGTGCACCCGTGCAAACCCGAGTGAATTAAGCTGATCTAATTTGCATTTCAGTAACAGTAAAGATTAACTACAAAGCTTTCAAGTTGTTATTTACCAAAAAAAAACTAATTCCGCTGTGATCGAATGTACCAAGTGCCACGTACTATTTCGCTACAAGGGTCCAGCTTAGAGTGAAGAGCCGATTTCATCGCATAACCATCGTTCATCAAAATTTCGAAGTCTGCAGACTTTAAGCCCATGTGAATTTATGGTGCGATAATTTTCGAATCCAACACAAACAGATAACTCCTAATAGCCATGTGACGAGTATGTGACGAAAAGCGATATCACATACAAGTCACTGAAGATCGCTGTGATGTCACATTCAAAGTCACTTTTTTGTCACATAGAAGTTGAATGTCCGCTTTTGTTACGTATCTTCTACGTAACATGGATATCGATGATATCGCAGCAATGTCGCATTTTGAGTTGTATGTGACATAACTGACTTCTGCGACCAGTATGTGATTTACCCAGCTAAAAATAAACTGCAGTAAAATTTTTCTGGTGGCGCCCTCTAGTTAAATGTTTTTAAATCTCACAAAGATAAATAAAATAATTATCAGGAAGTTGAGTTGTATTTATACCCAAGTAGGAAGGCAGGAGCACGGGATTTGATCTGGGGGTATTTGTGTGGCTGTTCAGCGCGCTACCAACTGCGCTATTGAAGCTTGCAAATTGGAGCGCGTTTTAAAATTAGGAATGGTATATCTTATAATTAGAACATACAAAATTACACACTCCATGGATTCGATTATAGTCAATAAATTTGATTCATGATTTTGCGTACAATTTGTCTATGCTTTTTATTTAAAAATATTTAAATTAGATTTAATTAATTGTTCTAAGGTGGTAATAAATAAATTGGATGCAAATTTTGTGAGTTAGAAAAAAAATATATCTTAAGAATTTCTTTAAGAATAATTTATTTTTAAATTTTCTATAAAAAGGTGAGAGCAAAGCTATTGAGCAAACTGAAATATTAGGCAAATAATTTTTAAATCTGCTTTTTTGTGTTTAAATTTTACTGTCTCTTTATATAGGTGGCATTATTTTCTTCTTTTTTGCAAAATCAAATCAAAAACGTCCATGGAAATTGGAAAAAAGAATTTGAATCGCCAATTATAGCTTTGATATCGTTACTGAATTTTTATAAGTTACAGATTAACAAAGTCTAGATCTGCGATTTGAACTTAGCTAGATTACAAAAAAAAAACTCATTTCTAAATTTAATGTAATAAACTCATTTTAAATTTTCCTGGAAACTTAAGAATATTTCGCCAACACAGAAATATTTTTTTTTTTTGCAAACATTTTGTCCACAGGAAGGCACAACAAAAATGTACCCGTTTTACATGCGTAAAATATTAAGCTAATTTTCAAAAAAAACTGCAAATGTTTACATTAAAAATTAAATGTTTTTCCGCGAAAAATTCCAACAATTTTTAGCTGGGATACAAATACTACAAGTGTAAAACATCAAAACTAATTTCAAAAATAAAGAGCAATTTTAAGACAAAGATTCACTACAAAAAAATTTACAGTATTTTTGGGGTTAACGCACACATTATTTTTTAAAAATAACTTCAAATAAACTTTAGATTAGTTTTTTTAAAAAAAATAGCTGAAATACTTTACGCCAAGATGAAACTACGAAAAATCTACAGTATTTTTGCAGTTAACCAGCTTACATAATTTTTTTAATAGATCACTTCAAATCACCTTTAGATAAGTTAAAGTATTTAAAATCAAGATGACCCTTTAAAAAATCTACAGTATTTTTGCAGTTAACAGCCCACAGTAACCTTTGAAATAAATCACTTCAAATTAACTTTAGATTTTATTGCAAAATAACTGAAGTTTTTTTACAGTCGACATTCTTCTACAGAAAATCTGCAGTTAACTGTAGAAATACTTCAAAATCACTTCGCTTCTGTAGAAAAACTACAGTTTATTTTTAGCTGGGTGTAGTGATGAACATAATATTGCAGCAATGTCGCATTGCGACTTGTATGCGACCTAGGTGACTTGCGTGGCGAATTAGCGACGAACTTGACATCGCAGCAAGGTCACATAAATCATGTTGCAGCCATATTGGTATGGGACAAAAATGGGATATCACATACAAGTTACAACACAATGCCACTGCAATATAACATTGTGATATCACTGGAATATCACATACAAGTCACATTGCGATGGGGATTAAAGCGACATCGCTGTGTCATCACATACATGTCACAATGTAATGTCACTACAAGAGCATATTGCGACATCTGTGGGATATCCACATTGTGATTGGGATTTAGATGACATCACTGCGATATCACATACAAGTCACAATATGATGTCACTGCAAGATCGCATAGTGACATCCTTTTGATATCGCATACCAGTCACATTGTGACGGTGACTTATACGATATCACTGTGATGTCACATACTTGTCACATTGCGACTGTGACCTAGAGTGACAAAAAATTACGTTGCAGCGACGTAACTGTGACAAACCTGGCATTAAAAAATTAAAAATTAAAAATTTAAAAAATAAATTTGAATTCTTGTTAAATAATGTATTATTCACAGGGTATTATAACAGTGTTTAACAATGGTGCGTTGTTTAAAGAGAAAATTTGATATTTTATTCTTCATTTAATCTTGTATGACTCATAATCTTGTTTAATAATTTGATAAAATAAGTTATGGTTTTAGCTCTTGGTTAAATGTACTCATGAAACTCATAGGTGAAAAACTTATTTTCGCCTTATATGTGCCTTACACTTAAATTTTGGAAACTAAGTCCACAATGCACAGTAAAAAAATCAAATGTTTGTATCAAATTATATAGAGCTAATAGTAATAAAATATCTAAGAAAAAGTAGAAAAGATAGTAATATTTAAAAATTAATGGTCTAAGTAAAAAACTAGATAAATTTAAAATAATCACATTTTAATAAATTATTTTATCTTGCTCCTTAAGATAAAATACTCATTATATGTATTTTACTGTTTATAAACAAAAGTGTTTCCGCTATATTTACAAAACAATTAAAATATAATTTTTAAGAAAGATACACATTTTCTACAACGTAACTTTTATTTGTGGCAGGACTTTTTAAAATAGCTAGAATATTTGATAATTTTGAACATTTTATAAAAAATATCTTGTGGTATATTATTAGTAGTTTTAATGTCGGCTCGTTAAAAACAATGTCTTTACCTTGTATAAAACAAGATGAATTCAACATAAACTACGTTAGTGGGTAAGGTAAATCGCAGACATATAAAAAAAAAATTCCTCCTCTTAAAGTTGTAAAATCGTGAATAAAAAAATACTTGATATTTTATTTGACAAATAACTGATATTCAACCTTTTGGTAGTTAGACGAAGTGTTTTCAGTAATTTGAAACCGACTTTCCCGCAATTACCATACATTTCAAAAATTTATAAATAATTCGTTTTTTAGATTCTTTTGAAGATTCGTTTGAAGATTCTTTTTTTTCATCTTAAGATCATCTCTTCAAAAATAAACCTAAATCTTATCTTCTAAATAAATATGTTTTTTAAAAAAGAATATCAAAGTTACGCAGATAAAACAATTATACATATTTGCCCATTTTCAGGCTTTCGGAAGGTTTTAACTAATTTGGATAAAATCAGATTTAACTTGTGCTAGTTTCATGCACAAGAAGGGACTTACAACTTTTGGGGAGCAGGGTACAATCTAATTTGGGAGGCCCCACAACAAAATACATTAATATATATCTATAAGCGTATATTTTTTCAATTTAAATTTGTACAAGTACATAACTTTTAACAATTATATTAAATACATGTGTACGCAATGCATATTTTACATTTTTACAAAAAAATTTAATGCAACAGATACGAAATCAGAGACATATCATATTGTCATATTATGCCATGCTGTATCATATTTTACGTACGTACATAATTTTTATTCACATGAACAGGACATAATTTATAAAAAAACAAGGAATATAATAATTATAGGAGCGCGCTTTTGAAAAAGTCAATGGCACTTGGTTCAATTGTATTATATTTACTTTTAATTTTTTGTGGCAACTAATTTGAGCACGTTTTCTCTCATTATTATATCTTTAGCGAATTTGGGGCCTGTGGCGTAGTAGACTTGTTTGTGATAGTGGAGTACAATCTCACTGTTGTGGCGTCACCAAAATCAAGGATGGTTGACGCTCGTGGGATTAAGCTCGTGGGATTAAGACATTGATCAGAAACCAGCAAGGACGAGTTTTCCATTTACAAAAGCACTTTATTCATGAGTTCAGAACACACGTACACTTAAATCCGTTTGCAACATCGAAGATAACAATACGAAGATGACAGTACTCTACCGAAAACTGGCTATGTTTGGGGAGCCGATACACTTCTCTCAATCCGTTAAAAGACTGATTGAGCCAGCCTTAAGATTTAACTATATAAAAGAACATTAAAAAGCAGCAAAGCTAACGTTAAAAACACTTCAATCGGAACTGGCGGACCTATTCGGTAAGCCACCAGCTCTGACTGTCAACCTCAACACAAAAAAAAACGCCTTCCTATTTTTAGAGCGGAGTTGAGGATAAAATCAGCAACAAGGCCACGAAATAAACAACCATTACACTGTTATCACAGCGCAGTTACTGACCAGTGACCACTATACGAACACGGCAGACAGGGGAAAAATTGGTAGGCAGTGTCAAAAGTATATGACAGGGCCCCCTTGAAGTTGCCTTGGGCACATGCCACGTTTGCCCAGCCAAAAATCAGGCTATGTGCACAAGGTATCATTTCTGAGGCGATTTTTTTTCTGTGCTGTTAGTCAACAAATTGAAAAGAGCCTAGAAAACCTGAAAAAGTTGCCTTCGTAACAATTTTCTTAAGCAACTGTCCCAGATTACTAGAACATAGCGACATTAAAAACCAACTTCCATTACAACTACACTGTAAATAACTCTAATTCGCTTCAAATATATATCCATTTATTATTTTTTCAAACCATCATGAAAAACTTTTCATCATGGCAAACTTCTCCTATTTAACCAAACCTAAGAAAATATCATAAACTAAAACATTTTAACGTAGTATTTTTGTTTACAATTTGTTACGGTTCGTTATAAAACTCTTCATTAAAATGTTGAGCTTCACTAACAATTCCGTTGATGTCAGTTGTTTATCATCGACTATACCAGTATAAAAAAAACCTCTTCAAATATCAACAATTTTACAAGTATAATGAAAGGATATTTTTAAAAATTCATGTACTGAGGATAATGTAGTTTGCGAAGAAGTTTTCTGATTACGTCAACATTCTAGAAAGGTTCCTTACTTCATTTATTAAAGGGTTTTTTTCTGAGTAGAGAGGTATATTTTTTTCTTAGGCATTGAGTGTTTTCTTTTCCTAAATTTAAACGTATGAATTGCGTTCACAGTCTTTATTTAAAAATTAAAAGGTAACATTATTTTTTTTAAAAAAGGGATTAAGTTAATATAAAATGAGAATTACTAAATTCAGTATATACATATTAATCGGTAAAGTGTTTCATTGCAAATGTATGTTTGCCACAAAAAAATTGCTAGTGAATTGAATTTAGTTTACGCTTAAAACTCCAAAGAAGTATTTGAATGGTAAGTGGTATATTATGATATTATGTAATGTAAGGGGATTATAAATATTAAGAAAACGCAGACGCATGAAGACAAACTAAACAAATTTAAAGATTCCTTTAACAATATATTGCATATTGCATTGATAGTCTGTTGTTGTTGTTTCTAATGCCACTCGGTAACCGAGCCCGGAGTAGAGAACTACCCGATTTTAAGGCGAAGTGGGGCGGCTTCCGTTTTTATTGAGCGCCACAAGGGAGGAAGTCCGACTTCTGCTCGCAGCAACACATCCGTTTTACAGGAAGGTCCCTTTCACACATCCATTCTCACTCACATATCGGAATTTTGATCCAGATCAAAGGCCGATAACCCCCTGATCTGGTAACCCCAGAGGTATTAATTTGGTATGGGAACATGGAGGACTTTGTGACCACGACATATATAACGTGCCCCAGCAACACCATTAGCAATGCGGCGGTCTTTAATCGAATACAAGCGCCGACCCAGCAACCATCAGAATTGCGAGCACCACCGAGGACAGAACCCACAACCCTTCCGATGCGAGCACGACGCTTCACACGACTGAGCTACCGCGGCTCGATTGATAGTCTTCATAAATTAAGCATTTTCAGTAAATTCTTATAAAAAATATAACTTTTTCATTCAATTGTAATTAAGTATCTATAGGAGAGACCTTAATTTACAATAATGTAACGGAAAAAATCGTCTTTTTTGCTAATTTTTATACAAATTGTTCAACAAATAAGTACCACATTTCATAATAAAGTATCTCAACAAGGTGAAGCAAACTGCGTGGGGAAGCTATACGTTTTTCATACTGCAGTTTTTATCTTAGTAAAGTTACCAATGAGGGGCGATGCCAAAAATATAATTTCAGCACTCGTTCTTTGAGGCAGCTTATGCAATCCGGTTGATATTTCTTTTAATATCTAATTTTGATTTTTAAAAAAAATATTTTATCTTGTAACATATTAATGGAAATGAAATGACGTATGGTGTCGATTCGACACTTTAAGATCTTCAAGCTACCGTTCGCGGATAAACTGCAATAACCACAATAATGAGTTGGACAACTTTTGCTCTATAATAATTAGTGATTTAGTAATTAGTGATAGGTTTGAATAATTGAGTGCTTGCAACAGTGGTCCAATTCCATTAGGCCCATTTACTGCTTCATTTTTTCCTGCCACTAAATGTGCTAGCAGAAGTCTCGACTCGTAATATTATTGGTGCAATTCAATTTAAATTATTACGGAACACTGTGCAATATTAAATACATAAATTTGAACACACAAACATAATCAAAATAATTAATTTTAACACGCTTCGTCAATGAACAATAGTTATTTTCATTTTTTAAAAAAATTAATAATGTACAGACGCCCTGTCAGCACGGTGGTTATTACCCTCGCTTAACATACGAGTGGTCCCGGGTTCGAATTCTGGATAAGGTATACATTCTCCGGGGATAGATGTATTTAGATGCACAATAAATTATGATTTAGTTAGCACGGCGTTTGTGGTATTCAACTGCACGAGAAATGACGTTTTTGTCTGCACTGGTATTATTTTAGTACTGATTTTTTTATTATTATTTAGCTATTTGCACGACAAATTTGCATTGTCAGTCTTACCTTATGGTACTTTAACATGTAGTAATTGTTTAATTTTAAATGTGTAGAATGTAGTAAAAGTCTCACATTTTTTAAGAATAGAATGCGTTCACATTTACTGATTATATATTTGTATTATTGAAATTGCTCATTTTAAAATTTATTAGGAAAAATTTCAGGATGTGAAAACCTTTGAATTGCATCATATCACAAGATTCTATTTTTTATTCATATATCATATAATTTTGGTTAGGTAAAATCATATAATAACATATAACAAATTACTATCATAGATAAATGTCGAGAAATATTCAATTGATGTACAATTACTTCAATTTTTTTTATTCAAACACAGCTTGTAAAAACAATTTTTATTTACATGGACACATAGTATAAAGAAACATATAATTTTTCTTCACATGAAATTACAATATATACATGGGAGTAAATATACAGTATTACAGGGCAATATACTAAATTGGTTTTTTGGAATAGCATTAAATAATTACTGGAGGATTTTAATACCAATAAACGTTCCAATAAATTTTGAAAATATATGATAAAATTTCTTTTGAATTAAAAAAATCTTCACAATTTATAAGAAAGGTGCACAGAAGTCGAGGTTTCTGTTACCGAACAACTTCAATAAAAATCAGAGGTATTATGATACTACAATCCATTCTGGTTAAGTGGGAAACCACTTATTAAAATTATTGGAATTTTATAAACTGGATGTTGTAGTCAAGTGAGATCTTGACAAGGACATTGTAAAACTTGGAAGAACTCAATCCTTTTTAATAAAAGTTGAAACAATTAAGGTTCCCGTTTACCTTAAAAACTCGAAATTTCCTCAAAAACACAAGATTTCATTTTTTTTAGTTCATTAAAAAGCTCAATTCATTGCCTTCATAAATCAGAAAAAAATTCGCGTCTAGTGGAAATAGGAAAAAAGTTATACCGAGTTTAGTTAAATGTGAACTGACCAGTAACATGTGTCTCACTCAAAACAAGATTTTGATGTTTTTACAATTACGCAAAACACGAAGTAAAATCTCCAAAAGTATTGCTTCAAACGGCTTTTTTTACAGGTACTCAGAAAGTTCATGTGTGGTTTGACCCTTGGCCGAAGTCATATCTTGTAAACATTTGATTTTTTAAATTGAAATATAGCTATTTTTATGAGTTAAATTTAATTTTTTGATTTTAATTGCTAATAAAGCAAGTAAATTTTATGACAGGTATATGAGCGAGGGTCATTCCCTAATTCACATATTTCTTTCAATTTTCCAACTTTCAGAATTAAAATATCTCTGTAAATTTTTTAGTTATCACATCCTGGGTAAATGCCGTTTCTAGGCCAAATGCTGACTAAAATCCTCCAAAAAAAAAAAACAATTTAATGTAATTTTTTGACCACTATACAACTTTTCAACCAAAAAAGAAACTATAATAGCTATAAGAAATGTAATTTATCAATTAGCAAAAAATTACGCCCTTGAAGGTATACGGGTACCTAAGTGGTTTTTAAATTTCAAAATAAGTCATGAAAATATTTAACTCCTAACACTTAAGATAATACGCTATTGAGCTGATAAATTTTGTTAGCAGTGATACAAAACAATGGTCACAAATGTTTTACAGTAAATCACAATAAACTAAAAATGTTGTCAAACTGGCCCTATATATATAGAATAATTACTTATACATACAATTAATAGGTTACAGTAGGATCAAAAATCAAATGCTTTGGAATTACAACATTATTATTTTTGTAAATTGACAGTGGGTATTTATCAAGAAACTGTTTTGAGGTTATTACTTTAATACCTATACATTCAGACAATCGATAACCTCCAATGTGAAAAATGATATCGGAAAGGAAAATGCGGCATACAAAAAAAAAATTCGTCATTTCTGCTTATTATAAACACGATTTTTGCAAAAACTGGTTCATCACAATTAAAGCCAGTAACAACACACCAAACAGGTTTATATGTAAGCAAAGAGTTCTATAGTAGGGTAGAGGAACGACTCGTACTGAGCTGGCATCGGCAGCCATGGCTCACTACGGAGCCCGAATAGAGTGGCAAAAGTGCTAGTTAATTTATAATTTTGATACTGAGAAAGGAAGTACACCCAGGACAAAGGCGGGAATCGAACCCGCACCCGTTACAGCGCGCGGACTGCTAGCGTTATGGCCGGTGATCCAAACCACTCGGCCATCGGGCCCCACATGCCACCCTATATTGTGTCCGTGTTGGTCCATGGTGCGGTTGGTAGGTTCAGTCTCTACCCTACTATAGAACTCTTTGTATGTAAGGCCATGAATTTGTGCTTTTGAAACCACATAAAAATCATCAAATACTTCCAAGGCTCTTGCAATATCTTCACTATATGCACTCTTAAGTAAGGGTTTAGCATTAGCAACTACATCTCGTTTTCTAAAACTTCTAGAAGAAGAATTGTAATAGCACTGAAACTGTTGGTGCTTTTTAGCTAAAGTCAAAGGCAAATTAATGAAGTTCTTGGCACTTTGTGCCACTCGTTTAAAGAAAAAATGTTTTGCTTCGTATCGCATTGACCAAGAAGTTGTTAAAGGACCAAATTCCATGATCAGGTGAGGATAATGAATCAGGAAATGATGCTGAGGTTTCAATAAAAATCAAGGAAGAGTGTCTTGAGTAGTATATGATGTTCTTTAATAACTTGAGATAAATATGTAATATAAACTAGATTAATACTTGGCGAAAGAACTAAATCAACAACTTCCTTTAATTTTAAAAGTAGATGCCAAACAAGTTCATTCTCTGAAATATAATCTCCTACCATTAATGTAAGAAACCTTAAAAGGCTCCAAGTTTGGGAAGTATTTAACTTAAAACCCTTGGCGAAAGTTTTTGGGACAGGACCTGGTTTATTTGGTGCATCATTATGGCCATATTTAAAGGAATTGATCTTAGCATTTAATTGATTGAGGGTAAAAAAGTGACGTGAAATAAGATTGTGGAAAATTAAATTTAGTTCTACTGGAACGATGCCCTCTAGCAAATCGTGCATTGGAACTGATATGAAAGTATTTCAAGTCATTAAAAGAGGAATCAAATTGAATGCCATAAACTGATTTGTATATTGGATCTTGACTTATCATATCAATATGATGGCAATGTGTTTGTTTGTTCCGGCGGGGAAAGGCATTTGGATCAAAATTTGATCGCATTTCCGATGGTGATGCCAGGCAAAATCGACACGTTAAAGCATTACCCGTGAAGCATTTGGAGAAACCACCAATTTGATGCGATCCTAAAACGTCTGCCACAATAAAAGTAACTCCACCTATCAATGGATCTGTTATACCATCAACCTTCACTCTTTCAGATTCTAAAATCTTAAGATCTCTAATTAGAGGGGCCACCACTGCAGCAAGTCCAAACCATTTTAAATTTGCAACTTTACAAACAAGGGCTAATTGCATATCATCTATGCATGATCGGTAGAGTGCAGGTAAATTACCAAGGGTATAATAGAAAACTGCCAATTTATGCTTTGTTTGACGTGCCCTTAGGGGGTTTGTTACACCAAATTTCATCAAAATATAATAAAATCTGGATGTTTGGTTTATTGGAAAATAAATCATTACTCTTAAAAGTGGATCCATCAAAAAAGTCAGTATAAATCTTTTCAGAAGAAGTTTGAGGATTCATGACATAATCTAAAATATCAGAATTCCTTAAAAGAGACTGGATGTTTTTAATCACATGAACATATTGAAAAGTGGCTTGCTTTGAATTTCTGTAACCTAATTTATATTCTACAGGTACCACTAAACCAAGACTTAACATAAATTTCTTTTTCATATGCACAGAATTGAGTAAAGCAAAAGTTTTAGATAAGTTACTTGGACTATAAAACCAAGTTACTCTGATTGGTCACGAACGGCGCTACTTTCACGACATATACCGTTCAACTTGGTGTGAAGAATTTTGTCAAATTAGAAATCCCAGTTTCATCGTGCAACCTATTCCCACGCGTTATGATATACTACAAATCTAGTGCAAGGTTGTACCGATATTTTTTACAGTGAATGATCATCGGTGTGATTTTACCACTAAATTGGTGAATTCAAGTTCCAAATAGTGGTTACAGCTAAAAAATTCCAGGATTCCGGTTCAATTCTGCACCAAAATATTGTACAATGTAGCAGCGCACCTTTCTTGTTACAGTCTGTGTCATCATTTGTTAATAAATGTTTTCTCTAGCATGTCTTGTATCAATGTATAAATTTCTTGTCTAATCATATGCATTTCAGACAAGGAAACACACGGAAACATCAATGCAAAGTCTATTGGTAACTTTTTGTGCTAGCTTGAACACTTTTTTAAAAGGCGTTTTTTTAATGGCGCTCCCGATATATATGCAGTTTATCTCATCCTTTGTTATAGTTTTTTTGTTGATATCATTAATTATGAAATTGAACCATATAGTTATTCCCTTCAGTGGCTATTCATTCTCTTTTGCAGAACCATTTGACACTATATCATGGATAATGATACTTCTTATAAGTATTCAAGGAGCCGCTCTTGCAATATTTTGCTTCGAATGGTTAAGTCCATATGGATATGATATGAAAATACTGCCACCCAGAGGTAAGTTATATTTTAAATAAATTATTTTATTTCATGTATATTTTAATGCTAGTTATTTGATGTGTTTATAAAATTATGTTATTTCAACAAAATAAGATAATCTTTTAAGTTATTTGGAACAATGCACCCAGTGTGTTTACGTTTTATGTTGTTCATGCTTTGCCTAACTAAGGAGACTAGAAATGAGAGGTTGTCCATTCCTTTTGATTTTTATGATACTTATATCAAGTTTTATCACTAAAAAAGGCTATCTTCTGATATTTTTTTCTCATAAATATGTGTAACGAAACTATTTTAACTAAAAATAGTTTTTGCTGCAAACATCGCACACTTTTTTAAGCATAAATTCATTCATTTTTAATTAACTAATAGTAGAAAAAGTTTAATTATTGAAATCTAATGTTTTTTCATTATTTTTAAAGAGAAAAATGGCATAAAGTAGGAGGGGTAAGTACAGCTGTGGACAAAAAAAAGTAAACACTAGGATTATTTCGGACGTTAGTCATCCTATGGAATCGGACCTTTTTGACTTTGTGAACAAATAACATTCTGAGTTAAATTCATGACACAAAATTTGCATAATGGGCCATCTTTATATTAAAAATGTAACCAACTTCAAAATTTTGAATAGAAACACCCCTTTTTGAGTCCATATTTCAAAATTATGACATATTTTAACACGAAATACCAAAGTTTGTTAGTTTTTGAGCATTAATAGTGGAGTTAGAGACGTGCAAAGTTTAGGGGCCGTAATGTTAAATGAGCTGCACATAAAAAAACTATACCACTCTATAAATAATTAAGATAATGAAACGAATTTTTTACTGAATAATAATTATAATAACCCAAACAAAATGCATATACTATTGGGGTATTTAAAAATTTTTTATATATTTCAATAATTATTAAATTAATTTTTTAAAAAAATTATGAAAAGAAACCATTTATGTAACAAATTTTACAGAAATGAATTTAAGACATGAAGTTTAAGCGAAATCCCAATTTTTAAAATTTTTTATCCATAATTTGCTGAGTAAATTACAAAATACTTTTTAATTACCCTTTATGGGACTGTATATAAGATTACAATATGTGAACTTGATAAACAAATACGGCCTTGCAAAAGGAAGAAAACATTAAACCAACGACCTTGAAAATTCTGATGTATCATACAACAGGCGCCTTTAAGGTTGATTAATGATAGTTCATTTGGTTTTGGCTTAAATAACGTCCCACTAGAGCTACACGAGGGCTATTAAATATTGATCTATATATAGAACTGCCGAAGTGCCGGAAAAGCTCTGAGTGAACATAAGTTAAATCTGTATTTGGAATAAGTAACGTTAACCAAAGTATTTATTATATTTTAAGCAAAATATAAACTATCGAATTATAAGCTTAATGTTTATCACATTCATAGTCATCTCTAGAATCTACGTTTAAATTGATTACTTTTAAATAGTAGTAGGCCTTCTAATATTTCATCAAATATTATTATTATTCGCTTTTATTTATTCTTTACTCTTAAATATTGTTTTAAAATCGATGTTCAATAAAAATATTTGTTCATCTAGCTATGCTTTATTCATCTTTTATTTAAACATGGAAGCGATGCGCGGTATTTTTAAGAAAAATCAACAGGACAACTTATAGGAATCTAAGTTTTAGGAAATTAAATATTAAAATTTTTTGTTTTGTATTTACATTTAGATTTTTGCTTCAGGCAAATCATATATACACATGAAATAATGTATTTGAGCCTGTATCCGAAAAAAAAAAGATATTCTATTCATCTCTTAAAATGTTTTTATTAAATTTCGTATATTTAAACAAATGTTTATAATTTTTATTTATTTTTTTAGTAAGATAGTAAGTTTTTAGTAAAGTATATTAGTTATTTAACGTCACATAGGATTGCTTAAAAATGAACTCACAATAAACCTTTTTTTCTAAATAGCGTGTGTATGCGCACGAGATTTTTTTAAAAATCCCTTTATATATTTTTAAACTTTATCATCGAACATTTTTTAATGGAGGATTATGGTAAGAATCTGTAATTAACCCAACTTTAAGAGGCGAACTCTTGAATATAATTATACAGATGCAATGCTTTTTTTTAAATAATCAACTATGGTAAGTGCTCAGAATATTTTTAAAAACATAACTATAGGCTTGTGTTGCATTTCCATGGTTTATTTTTTTTAAATTACAAAATGAAAATTTTTATTTTACAGTAACAAACGATTTTTCGCATTTCAAACTATTATCGTCTGCTCGTCTATTTTAAACGCGCTGGAAGTGTTTAAATATTCCATCGTCATGAAAATATTATAAAATACTATGCAGTTAGATATAAAAATCTTTGAATCCAATTCATAAAATAAAATCTGTTAATAACTAGTAAAATAATTGAAAAATACGTACCAATAATAATTTATTTACTTTTTAACGATAATTTATACTTTATTCTGTCATTCTTAATTCAAAAATTCAAATTAATATCTTTATTTTTGATTAGAGTTAAATTAAGTTTGAATTTTTAATAAATTATGGATCAGAAAACATTCTTTAAAAAAACTAAATCACACGTCCGTTTCTCTCAAATATGTAAACTAAAACTTTTAACTTTCAGCATGCCAACGATTAATTAATATTCAATAATAAATAATAATAAAAAATTAAAAATTGTATCTTTATAAACAAGTTTACCAACAAAACATATACCTAAACTTAAAACATATCGTGGCTCTCATAAAAAAATAAATATTGTTGTCTCGTTACTCAATGGTGCACAGTATAGAAATGATTGACATACACAAAAAAATTGACAATTTAAACTTTAATATATTAACCTAAAATGTTAACTATACAGTTGAAATAAACTTGCAAAAAAGGGTAAAAAAAAATAGACTTCATCAACATTAACTTTTGATCCCTTGCAGGGCTCCTTAATATATTCTACCTTATATTTCAATATTTCGCTTTTCCCCTCGGACGAACCTATAGACTACGCTTGTTATTTTAGAGATGGTCCCCTAAAGGACATCAAGTGATTCGATTAAATAACTCTTTAAATATTCATCCAAATGTAACAAAAACTTAGATTTAGGGGTTTAAGAGTGTGCTTAATATTTCTAAGTTATTAAAATTGGATGTTCCTATTGGAAATTTTAAAGTTCGTAAAAATTTTAATATGAAGACGGCCCCTTATGCAAATTTTGTGTCATGCAATTAACTCAGAATGTTATTTATTCACAAAGTCAAAAAGGTCCGATTCCTTATGATGACTAACGGCCGAAATAATCCTAGTGTTTACTTTTTTTTTGTCCACAGCTGTACAGCTGTGGGCAAAAAAAAAGGTATCCACTATGATTATTTCGGCCGTTAGTCAACCTATAAAATCGGACATTTTAGACTTTGCAAACAAATAACATTTTAAGTTAATTGCATGAAACAAAATTTTCATAAGGGGCCGTCTTCATATTAAAAATTTTATCAACTTTGAAATTTCCAATAGTAACACCCAAATTTGATAATTTAGAAATGTTAAGCACCCTCGAAAACCCCTAAATCTAAGTTTTTGTTACATTTGGATGAATATTTAAAGAGTTATTTAATCAAATCACTTGATGTCCTTTAGGGGACCATCTCTAAAATAACAAGCGTAGTCTATAGGTTCGTCCGAGGGGAAAAGCGAAATATTGAAATATAAGGTAGAATATGTTGAGGAGCCCTGCAAGGAATCAAAACTTAATAGTGATGAAGTCTAGTTCCCCCTCCCCCTTTTTTCAAGTTTATTTCAACTGTATAGTTAACATTTTAAGTTTATTTATTAAAGTTTCAATTTTAAAATGATGTATGCCAAGTATTCCTATACTGTGCGCCATTGAATAACGAGGCAAAAATATTTATTTTTATGGTAGCCACGATGTGTTTTAAGTTTAAGTATATGTTTTAGTTTTAAACTTGTTTATAAAGATTCAATTTTTTAATTTTTTTTGTTTAATATTATAGAATATTAATCATTTATAGAATATTAATCAGTTTAGGTATATGTTTTGTTGGTAAACTTATTTATAAAGATACATTTTTTTAAAAAATTTTTTATTTATTATTGAATATTAATCATTCGTTGGCATGCTGAAAGTTGTAGTTAAGTTTTAGTTTACATATTTGAGACGGACGTGTAATTTATTTATTTTTTAAAAAATGTTTTCTGATACATAATTTATTAACAATTCCAACTTAATTTAATTCTAATCAAAAATAAAAATATTAATTTGAATTTTTGAATTAAGAATGACAGAATAAACTATAAATTATCTTTAAAAAAGTAAATAAATTATTATAGGAATGGATTTTTCAATAATATTACTGGTTATTAACAGATTTTATTTTATGAATTGGATTCTAAGATTTTTATATCTAACTGCATAGTGTTTTATAATATTTTCATGACGATGGAATATTTTTAAACACTTTCAGCGCGTTCAAAATAGACGAGCAGACGATAATAATTTGAAATGCGAAAAATCGTTTGTTACTGTAAAATAAAAATTTTCATTTTCTAATTTTAAAAAAAATAAAGCATGGAAATGCAACACATGCCTATAGTTAAGTTTTTAAAAATATTCTGAGCACTTACCATAGTTGATTATTATTTTTTAAAAAAGCAGCTAGATCAACAAATATTTTTATTAAACATCGATTTTAAAATAATATTTACGAGTAAAGAGAATAAGAAAGAGTAAAAAGAATAAATAAAAGCGAATAATAATAATAGATGAAATATTAGAAGGTTTACTACTATTAAAAAGTAATCTATTTAAACGTAGCTAGTCTATAGATGACTATGAAAGTGATGGACATTAATCTTATAATTCGAATAGTATGTATTTTGCTTAAAATAAGATAAATACTTTTATTAATGTTACTTATTCCAAATACAGATTTAACTTATGTTCACTCAGAGATTTTCCGGCACTTCGGCAGTAGTATATATATCAATATTTAATAGCCCCTATGTAGCTCTAGTGGGACGTTATTTAAAAGCCAAAAACCAAATGAACTATCATTAATCAACCTTAAAGGCGCCTCGTGTGTGATTCATCAGAATTGTTCAGGTTGTTGGTTTAATGTTTTCTTCCTTTTGCAAGGCCGTATTTGTTTATCAAGTTCACATATAATCTTATATACAGTCCCCTTAAGTGTAATTAAAAAGTATTTTGTGATTTACTAAGCAAGTTATGGATTAAATTTTTTAAAAATTGGGACTTCGCTTAAACTTCATGTCTTAAATGCATTTCTGTAAAAATATTAAGAGGTTTCGATTCATATTTTTTTTTTAAAAAATAATATAATAATTATTAAAAAATATAAAAATTGTTTTAAAGACCCCAATAGTCTATGCATTTTGTTTGGGTTATTACAATTACTATTCAGTAAAAAATTCGTTTCATTATCTTAATTATTTATAGATTGGGATAGTTATTTATGTGCAACTTATTTAACATTACGGCTCCTAAACTTTGCACGTCTCTAACTCCACTAATAATGCTTAAAAACTAACAAAACCTGGAATTTCGTGTTAAAATATGTCATAGATTTGAAATATAGACTCAAAAAGGGATGTTGCTTTTGAAAAATTTGAAGTTGGTAATATTTTTAATATGAAGACGGTCCCTTATGCAAATTTTGTTTCTTGCACTTAACTCAGAATGTTATTTGTTTACAAAGTCAAAAAGGTCCGATTCTATAGGTTGACTAACGGCCGAAATAATCGTAGTGGATACTTTTTTTTGTCCACAGCTATACAGCTGTGGACAAAAAAAAAGTAAACACTAGGTTTATTTCGTCCATTAGTCATCATAAGGAATCGGACCTTTTTGACTTTGTGAATAAATAACATTCTGAGTTAATTGCATGACACAAAATTTGCATAAGGGGCCGTCTTCAGATTAAAAATGTTACGAACTTCAAATTTTTCAAAAGCAACATCCCTTTTTGAGTCCATATTTCAAATCTATGACATATTTTAACACGAAATTCCAGGTTTTGTTAGTTTTTAAGCATTATTAGTGGACTGTATAGTTAACATTTTAAGTTTATTTATTAAAGTTTAAATTTTCAATTTTTTAGTGTATGTCAAGGATTTCTATACTGGGCGCCATTGAGTAACGAGACAACAATATTTATTTTTTATGAGAGCCACGATATGTTTTAAGTTTAGGTATATGTTTTGTTGGTAAACTTATTTATAAAGAAAACATTTTTTTAATTTTTTTTATTTATTATTGAATATTAATCATTCGTTGGCATACTGAAAGTTGTAGTTAAGTTTTAGTTTACATATTTGAGAGAAACGGACGTGTGATTTAGTTTTTTTTTAAAGAATGTTTTCTGGTTCATAATTTATTAAAAATTCAAACTTAATTTAATTCTAATCAAAAATAAAAATATTAATTTGAATTTTTGAATTAAGAATGACAGAATAAACAATAAATTATATTTATAAAAGTAAATAAATTATTATTGGTACGTATTTTTCAATTATTTTACTAGTTATTAATAGATTTTATGTTATGAATTGGATTCAAAGATTTTTATATCTAACTGCATAGTATTTTATAATATTTTCATGAAGATGGAATATTTTTAAACACTTTCAGCGCGTTCAAAATAGACGAGCGGACGATAATAGTTTAAAATCCGAAAAATAGTTTGTAACTGTAAAATAAAAATTTTCATTTTGTAATTTTAAAAAAATAAAGCATGGAAATGCAACACAAGCCTATAGTTATGTTTATAAACATATTCTGAGCACTTACCTTAGTTGATTATTATTTTTAAAAAAAAAGCATTGCATCTGTATAATTATATTCAAGAGTTCGCCTCTTAAAGTTGGGTTAATTACAAAGATAATTACAGAGATTGAAGGTTAATTACAAAGATTGAAATTTAATAAAAACATTTTAAAAGATGAATAGAATATCTTTTTTTTTCGGATACAGGCTCAAATACATTAGTTCATGTGTGTATATGATTTGCCTGAAGCAAAAATCTAATGTAAGTACAAAACGAAAATTTTTAATATTTAATTTCGTAAAAGTTGTCCAGTAGATTTTTCTTAAAAATACCGCGCATCGCTTCCATGTTTAAATAAAAGATGAATAAAGCAGAGCTAGATGAACAAATATTTTTATTGAACATCGATTTTACAACAATATTTACGAGTAAAGAGTAAAAAGAATAAATAAAAGCGAATAATAATAATAAATGAAATATTCGAAGGCCTAGTACTATTAAAAAGTTTTCAATTTAAACGTAGCTATTCGAGAGATGACTATGAAAGTTATAGATATTAAGCTTATAATTCTATAGTTTATATTTTGCTTAAAATATAATAAATAATTTGGTTAACGTTACTTATTCCAAATACAGATTTAACTTATGTTCACTCAGAGCTTTTCCGGCACTTCGGCAGTTGTATATATATCAATATTTAATAGCCCTCGTGTAGCTCTAGTGGGACGTTATTTAATCCAAACCAAATGAACTATCATTAATCAACCTTAAAGGCGCCTGTTGTGTCCACCATAATTTTC
Organism: Oedothorax gibbosus; assembly: GCA_019343175.1. Lineage (NCBI taxonomy): Eukaryota > Metazoa > Arthropoda > Arachnida > Araneae > Linyphiidae > Oedothorax > Oedothorax gibbosus. Next base: position 37,064 of record JAFNEN010001110.1, on the reverse strand, counting down.
TATCTTATATCTTTACGATGTTTACTATATATCCGAATGTCAAGTTGATATCGGATTGACATAGGAAACGTTTACAAGTGAGCTAATAGTATTTTTAGGGAAGTTTTGATTCAATAAAAAAAGTAGATCTGGCTAATCAAGAAGGTTTTTCCAAGATACTCTTCACTTTACTCATGATCTATCTTCATTTCTATTCGCAGTTACCTATAACTTACAAGTTATTTAGACCACATTGCTGTTTTCTCATTTCATGGTACTCTATATGATCCTTTTGACAGCAAGAAAAGTAAGTCTTAGAAATGATCAGGTATTCAGACGTAACGCTTTTGAATGCCGCTCAAGGCATTTTTAGTGCATTAGAAAATCGCATCTTGTTTACGGGCAGAAAAAAAGATTTAGATTTTATTTAAAAAATAACAATTTAATATTTTTATGTAGTTTCAAAAGTGACAAGCATATACAATTTAGTATTGATTAAAGTGATATAGGATTTTTAATACTGACAAACTATATTGATTTTAAGACATATAAATAAATTTTTTGTCATTATAATTTAAACAAATTTAAAAGTAAAATATAAAAAGATGAATATCAACTTTACTTTTCAACTATATATTTTAACTAAAGTTTCAATTACAAAAAAAAAAAATCTTTAGTATCCTATGACAATTAATTTAAATTTTTAGTTGTAAAAATAAAACTTAATAACGACAGAAATATAACTTATTTTAGTACCTTTTCATAAGGAAAAAAGTATTTACGAGTTCTTGTAATTACTATTTTGTTAACTTATTTTTATTGTCGTAATGGATTTAGTTTAATGATGGAGAATTAAAATTCTGTTGGCTTTTAAATCAATCCATTTTTTGCTTTATTTCTAAAAATACTTTACTGTTACTGATTAATTTTTTCCTTGTTGATCTCAGACAATTCATTTCTGTATTATTTTTTATGGTAATCCGTTTGTTTACCCTTTTTAATATTAATAATATTAATTTATTATTATTTTTATGAATCCAAATATTAATAACAGCTTCAAGAGATAACCTAAACACACGGGCAGGAGATTATTTTTTACGTTTATTTTAAGATATAAATACTATGAGCAATACACATTTTAAGCTTTAATACCTATATAAACTTTACTAAACGTAACTCTTACTTTAAACCATTTGACTGAAATTTTAAAATATTCTTTAAATATTCTTTATTATATATGGTCATTAACATCGATTGAATGTTAGTTGACGCATTAAATTATCTCTAAATACATTGGTTCAATAGTCTCAAAAATGTCAAAATAATCATAGGTAAATTTAACCAAAAAATAGAAGTATTTACGTGATAAAATAATTCCTACAATAATCCAATGTCTACACAAATATCGTTTGAATGCCAGTTGACGCATTAAATTATCTTTAAATACATTGGTTCAATAGTCTCAAAAATGTCAAAATAATCATAGGTAAATTTAACCAAAAAAATAGAAGTATTTACGTGATAAAGTAATTCCTACAATAATCCAATGTCTACACAAACATCGATTGAATGCCAGTTGACGCATTAAATTATATCTAAATACATTGGTTTAATAGTCTCAAAAATGTCAAAATAATCATAGGTAAGTTTACCCAAAAGAATAGAAGTATTTACGTGATAAAATAATTCCTACAATAATCCAATGTCTACACAAATATCGATTGAATGCCAGTTGACGCAATAAATTATCTCTAAATACATTGGTTCAATAGTCTCAAAAATGTCAAAATAATCATAGGTAAATTTACCCAAAAGAATAGAAGTATTTACGTGATAAAATAATTCCTACAATAATCCAATGTCTACACAAATATCGATTGAATGCCAGTTGACGCAATAAATTATCTCTAAATACATTGGTTCAATAGTCTCAAAAATGTCAAAATAATCATAGGCAAATTTACCCAAAAGAAAAGAAGTATTTACGTGATAAAATAATTCCTACAATAATCCAATGTCTACACAAATATCGATTGAATGCCAGTTGACGCAATAAATTATCTCTAAATACATTGGTTCAATAGTCTCAAAAATGTCAAAATAATCATAGGTAAATTTAACCAAAAAAATAGAAGTATTTACGTGATAAAATAATTCCTACAATAATCCAATGTCTACACAAATATCGTTTGAATGCCAGTTGACGCATTAAATTATCTTTAAATACATTGGTTCAATAGTCTCAAAAATGTCAAAATAATCATAGGTAAATTTAACCAAAAAAATAGAAGTATTTACGTGATAAAATAATTCCTACAATAATCCAATGTCTACACAAATATCGTTTGAATGCCAGTTGACGCAATAAATTATCTTTAAATGCATTGGTTCAATAGTCTCAAAAATGTCAAAATAATCATAGGTAAATTTAACCAAAAAAATAGAAGTATTTACGTGATAAAGTAATTCCTACAATAATCCAATGTCTACACAAACATCGATTGAATGCCAGTTGACGCATTAAATTATATCTAAATACATTGGTTTAATAGTCTCAAAAATGTCAAAATAATCATAGGTAAGTTTACCCAAAAGAATAGAAGTATTTACGTGATAAAATAATTCCTACAATAATCCAATGTCTACACAAATATCGATTGAATGCCAGTTGACGCAATAAATTATCTCTAAATACATTGGTTCAATAGTCTCAAAAATGTCAAAATAATCATAGGTAAATTTACCCAAAAGAATAGAAGTATTTACGTGATAAAATAATTCCTACAATAATCCAATGTCTACACAAATATCGATTGAATGCCAGTTGACGCAATAAATTATCTCTAAATACATTGGTTCAATAGTCTCAAAAATGTCAAAATAATCATAAGTAAATTTACCCAAAAGAAAAGAAGTATTTACGTGATAAAATAATTCCTACAATAATCCAATGTCTACACAAATATCGATTGAATGCCAGTTGACGCAATAAATTATCTCTAAATACATTGGTTCAATAGTCTCAAAAATGTCAAAATAATCATAGGTAAATTTAACCAAAAAAATAGAAGTATTTACGTGATAAAATAATTCCTACAATAATCCAATGTCTACACAAATATCGTTTGAATGCCAGTTGACGCATTAAATTATCTTTAAATACATTGGTTCAATAGTCTCAAAAATGTCAAAATAATCATAGGTAAATTTAACCAAAAAAATAGAAGTATTTACGTGATAAAATAATTCCTACAATAATCCAATGTCTACACAAATATCGTTTGAATGCCAGTTGACGCAATAAATTATCTTTAAATGCATTGGTTCAATAGTCTCAAAAATGTCAAATAATCATAGGTAAATTTAACCAAAAAAATAGAAGTATTTACGTGATAAAGTAATTCCTACAATAATCCAATGTCTACACAAACATCGATTGAATGCCAGTTGACGCATTAAATTATATCTAAATACATTGGTTTAATAGTCTCAAAAATGTAAAAATAATCATAGGTAAGTTTACCCAAAAGAATAGAAGTATTTACGTGATAAAATAATTCCTACAATAATCCAATGTCTACACAAATATCAATTGAATGCCAGTTGACGCAATAAATTATCTCTAAATACATTGGTTCAATAGTCTCAAAAATGTCAAAATAATCATAGGTAAATTTACCCAAAAGAATAGAAGTATTTACGTGATAAAATAATTCCTACAATAATCCAATGTCTACACAAATATCGATTGAATGCCAGTTGACGCAATAAATTATCTCTAAATACATTGGTTCAATAGTCTCAAAAATGTCAAAATAATCATAGGTAAATTTACCCAAAAGAAAGAAGTATTTACGTGATAAAATAATTCCTACAATAATCCAATGTCTACACAAATATCGATTGAATGCCAGTTGACGCAATAAATTATCTCTAAATACATTGGTTCAATAGTCTCAAAAATGTCAAAATAATCATAGGTAAATTTAACCAAAAAATTAGAAGTATTTACGTGATAAAATAATTCCTACAATAATCCAATGTCTACACAAATATCGTTGAATGCCAGTTGACGCAATAAATTATCTTTAAATACATTGGTTCAATAGTCTCAAAAATGTCAAAATAATCATAGGTAAATTTAACCAAAAAATAGAAGTATTTACGTGATAAAAGTAATTCCTACAATAATCCAATGTCTACACAAATATCGTTTGAATGCCAGTTGACGCAATAAATTATCTTTAAATACATTGGTTCAATAGTCTCAAAAATGTCAAAATAATCATAGGTAAATTTAACCAAAAAAATAGAAGTATTTACGTGATAAAATAATTCCAACAATAATCCAATGTCTACACAAATATCGATTGAATGCCAGTTGACGCATTAAATTATCTCTAAATACTTTGGTTTAATAGTCTCAAAAATGTCAAAATAATCATAGGTAAATTTACCCAAAAGAAAAGAAGTATTTACGTGATAAAATAATTCCTACAATAATCCAATGTCTACACAAATATCGATTGAATGCCAGTTGACGCAATAAATTATCTCTAAATACATTGGTTCAATAGTCTCAAAAATGTCAAAATAATCATAGGTAAATTTAACCAAAAGAATAGAAGTATTTACGTGATAAAATAATTCCTACAATAATCCAATGTCTACACAAATATCGATTGAATGCCAGTTGACGCAATAAATTATCTCTAAATACATTGGTTCAATAGTCTCAAAAAAGTCAAAATAATCATAGGTAAATTTACCCAAAAGAATAGAAGTATTTACGTGATAAAATAATTCCTACAATAATCCAATGTCTACACAAATATCGATTGAATGCCAGTTGACGCAATAAATTATCTCTAAATACATTGGTTCAATAGTCTCAAAAATGTCAAAATAATCATAGGTAAATTTACCCAAAAGAAAAGAAGTATTTACGTGATAAAATAATTCCTACAATAATCCAATGTCTACACAAATATCGATTGAATGCCAGTTGACGCAATAAATTATCTCTAAATACATTGGTTCAATAGTCTCAAAAATGTCAAAATAATCATAGGTAAATTTAACCAAAAAAATAGAAGTATTTACGTGATAAAATAATTCCTACAATAATCCAATGTCTACACAAATATCGTTTGAATGCCAGTTGACGCAATAAATTATCTTTAAATACATTGGTTCAATAGTCTCAAAAATGTCAAAATAATCATAGGTAAATTTAACCAAAAAATAGAAGTATTTACGTGATAAAGTAATTCCTACAATAATCCAATGTCTATACAAATATCGTTTGAATGCCAGTTGACGCAATAAATTATCTTTAAATACATTGGTTCAATAGTCTCAAAAATGTCAAAATAATCATAGGTAAATTTAACCAAAAAAATAGAAGTATTTACGTGATAAAATAATTCCTACAATAATCCAATGTCTACACAAATATCGATTGAATGCCAGTTGACGCATTAAATTATCTCTAAATACTTTGGTTTAATAGTCTCAAAAATGTCAAAATAATCATAGGTAAATTTACCCAAAAGAATAGAAGTATTTTCGTGATAAAATAATTCCTACAATAATCCAATGTCTACACAAATGCCTTACTGAATAAATAGAAATTTGATCAGTTACTTTTTAAAGAAATAAACTGATTGAAACAAATGTATAAACATACATTCATATAAACTTAAATTGCCGGATTGCTAAATACTTTTCTCAAGAAATAGTAGCCCAACAACACATTTCTATTATTCGGTATTTGCGATAGATTATGTTTATTTTTATAGACTAACCTAATTTCAAACAAAATGTAAGGTGTCAAGTGCCCTTATCTCAATGATAACTCAATTCGTTACCGAATTATCCATTATCTGTCCTTAAACAAACTCCGTGGTTGTGACTGCATGGTTTTCATTACGCTGAAATGCATGTGCGCAAAAGTATAAATCAAGTACATTTATAGCCGCTGCATGTGATAGGGAACGTCCACAAAATTTTAACTAAAGTTTCAATTACAAAAAAAATCTTTAGTATCCTATGACAATTAATTTAAATTTTTAGTTGTAAAAATAAAACTTAATAACGACAGAAATATAACTTATTTTAGTACCTTTTCATAAGGAAAAAAAGTATTTACGAGTTCTTGTAATTACTATTTTGTTAACTTATTTTTATTGTCGTAATGGATTTAGTTTAATGATGAAGAATTAAAATTCTGTTGGCTTTTAAATCAATCCATTTTTTGCTTTATTTCTAAAAATACTTTACTGTTACTGATTAATTTTTTCCTTGTTGATCTCAGACAATTCATTTCTGTATTATTTTTTATGGTAATCCGTTTGTTTACCCTTTTTAATATTAATAATATTAATTTATTATTATTTTTATGAATCCAAATATTAATAACAGCTTCAAGAGATAACCTAAACACACGGGCAGGAGATTATTTTTTACGTTTATTTTAAGATATAAATACTATGAGCAATACACATTTTAAGCTTTAATACCTATATAAACTTTACTAAACGTAACTCTTACTTTTAACCATTTGACTGAAATTTTAAAATATTCTTTAAATATTCTTTATTATATATGGTCATTAACATCGATTGAATGTTAGTTGACGCATTAAATTATCTCTAAATACATTGGTTTAATAGTCTCAAAAATGTCAAAATAATCATAGGTAAATTTACCCAAAAGAATAGAAGTATTTACGTGATAAAATAATTCCTACCATAATCCAATGTCTACACAAATATCGATTGAATGCCAGTTGACGCAATAAATTATCTCTAAATACATTGGTTCAATAGTCTCAAAAATGTCAAAATAATCATAGGTAAATTTAACCAAAAAAATAGAAGTATTTACGTGATAAAATAATTCCTACAATAATCCAATGTCTACACAAATATCGATTGAATGCCAGTTGACGCATTAAATTATCTCTAAATACTTTGGTTTAATAGTCTCAAAAATGTCAAAATAATCATAGGTAAATTTACCCAAAAGAATAGAAGTATTTACGTGATAAAATAATTCCTACAATAATCCAATGTCTACACAAATGCCTTACTAAATAAATAGAAATTTGATCAGTTACTTTTTAAAGAAATAAACTGATTGAAACAAATGTATAAACATACATACATATAAACTTAAATTGTCGGATTGCTAAATACTTTTCTCAAGAAATAGTAGCCCAACAACACATTTCTATTATTCGGTATTTGCGATAGATTCTGTTTATTTTTATAGACTAACCTAATTTCAAACAAAATGTAAGGTGTCAAGTGCCCTTATCTCAATGATAACCCAATTCGTTACCGAATTATCCATTATCTGTCCTTAAACAAACTCCGTGGTTGTGACTGCATGGTTTTCATTACGCTGAAATGCATGTGCGCGAAAGTATAAATCAAGTACATTTATAGCCGCTGCATCTGATAGGGAACGTCCACAAAATGCAGTACTGTCAAATGGGGTAATTTTGTTTGTAAAGGGTAGCGTTGGTTTAAGCTTTTCTTTGTAGTAACTCTTCATCTCTTATGACTTTTTATGAATATTTTCATTGGAAGTAACTTTGAATCAACTTATCATAATAAATATGTCAAATAGAAAATTAATAATAGGACTTTCTGTTTGGAACAAAGTTGCCCTATTTGACAAAAGTTAAAAAATGTATGAACGTATGTTGTGGATTATGATCTATAACTATTTTTAATTTCTAGCACATAGTAAAGTAATTATGTTTATTGCTTGATATTCTGCCGTGGGTAGGTAAACTGCAGTATCTGGACAAATAACTTGAACCATTTTTGTAATCACTTAATAACTCTAACATGTAAGAAACTAAAATAATGATTATTTCAATGCAAAAATAGTGCAATTTATAGTTGTGGTTTCTGCAGTTTTCCCGCAAATTGCAGTCTTGCTAAAATTACGTGGCTACAAAAGTGTGCCACAAACTCATGTGTAAAATACTTAACAATTCTAAGAATTCAATGTAGATGAAAGCTTTTTTAATTTAACCACTAATATATTATATAATGATATTTCTGACCATCCCTAATTACAGCTATGATCATCATAAGTTCATTCAATGATTAATTTATTAAAAGAATACTTCTGCTTAAAGTAGGAATCAAACTATTTCATCAAGAAATTTGAAAATATAGTTACAGTTAAAGTTATACTAAAGTAAAAATACATATATGTTTACATGGACTTAGAAATACTTAAAAGTAATTGTGAGTAACTTTTTTGCTCATTGAGCATGATTTACTATTGAAATAAATATTTTTTTATTGCAGTCCCAAATGCCTGATTTTTATGTTAAACGTACTCATCTTCATTTAATAATCCTTATATTTCTAAATGGGAGTTTAAAAGTTTATGCATTCCCAAACAACCTAAACGACTTTACGATGGTAAAGTGCAACACTATTTATAAAGAATCATTTAAATTATAGCAATTTTTGCGTTACAGTTGACTATCAAATATAAAAAGTAAGAAAATGTTTTCACCCCTTTACCCTTTAATGACCAGCTCGAGTCTTCCACTCCTAATGATGACGTATACAGGCCCATTACCAACCGAGTAATTATTAAAGGGTACATGTAATGAAGTTTATTTGTAAATAATATATTACTGTTTGGCACCAATAAATTTTAATAAAAACTAAAGTTACATTTTTGCACCTATTGAGCGACCCCATTCATCTACCAAAAGCATGAGAGCATTACTAATGACTTAAATGGAGTTTGCCTAATCCCTTACCATTTACAAGGCAGGCCACGTTAAATTAGTGGACTGGTAACGTTATAAAGTCAAAGTTAATCAATCATTATCTGAATTACAAAGTCCATTTACAAAATATCGACTTAATTCAGTAAATGTTGAGGTTTGCCAGTTACGGCTAATTTTTTACTAAGTTGTTCTATTGCTTTAATATATTATATTTTTTTGGATTATAATAAACTAAGGGGAATTTTCTGTATTGCTCTGCTCTAGAATAGTCAAATTTTATGTAAAATGTCACCTACTTTTAAAAAAAATTATACTTGCCAAAAAAAGTTTCTTAATGTGACCACGGGTCTCCATACCAAAGTGCCTCTGTGTTAATCCAATGGGGGAAAAAACCATGATTTTCTAAGCTATATCTTTCCTTTTGTATTAAATATTCTCATAAATGGGATTTTTAAATGATAAATGTAGCTGACTTACAGGGCTCTCATTCAAAGCAATTTTAATAAAGTGGTATTATAGAGCCCTGTAAGTCAGCTACATTTATCATACAAAAAGTTTGTAAAAATATTCAATACATACGGAGAAATGTGACTTAGAAAATAATATTTTTTCCACACATATGCACTTTGGTTTTCAGACCCGTGGTAATTCATCCTTAAAATATGTTATTAATAACTCAATCTTTATTGTTTTGTTAAGGGGAAAACTTCTAATTTAAAGCTATCATATGTCTATAATTATTCCCAAATCAGTAAAACAAAGATTTGGTATTAACTTCTTACATTTTTTATACTAAAATGGCGTACAGAATTATATTATTAGTAATAACAAATAATACAGATAAAAATGCAATTTATTTAAGCTGCCAACTTTAAAGCATGGTACAAATTCTTACAAAAAAAAAGACTCAGACGTTTCAGAAAATTGGCAAGTACTTTTTAAATGAAAGCGTTCAATTAAAATATGTTGACAGTGGAGGTATCTCAAATTACGATGAAGATAATTAAGATGCAAATTGAGTTACAATTATCCAATTTAGAGCCATTTCCTGATCTGATTAACATCTTAATTTGTAGGAAGGATGATTGTGAAATTCGTACTTTAGTTCTCAGAATGCCTAAGATGTTTAGAATGTTATTATTATGAAATTACGGATTAATTGTTATTTGGATGTAACATACAATTAGGCAAATGAATATTTGTTAAAAGTATCATTTTCGATGCTTGGATTCAAAATACAAATTTGTAAAGTATTTTCATGTTTAAATATCATTATTCAACAGTTTTGTGTACAATTATACGTAGAAAAATAATAATTAAATACATTTAAATTCCGTTATTTTTTGTGCATATAACGCTTTAATTTGTATCACCTATAAGACTTGAAAAGAAGAAAAAAGATTAACTATATAGCTATATTTTTTTTTATAAAATAGCATAGCACACAAATCAGAGTTTGTATAATTACATTTAAAATATATCAATGCAACCTCAGAAAAAAATTACGATTCGAAAATAGTTTGAAAATTCAAGTAAAAAAGCTCGCAAATCTTGAGAAACTATTAATTCGCTTTAAAAAAAGAAATCGTGTAGAAATGCCCTTTCAAATAAAAGTTTTTTCAGTCTTACTATAAGCACATGATAAATCAAGATGATAAATACTATGAAGCTGTAAGTGAGCCTACTGTACAGCAGCTGAATGAGCCTACTGTAATAGTTTATAGAATTGTGTGCTACCACAATTTACACATTTTAATAATAAGTCGCATGCAATGTATTACAAAACATGGCATGCCATTAGAATAGTCGAACATTTTGCATGGGTGATGTATTTTTGAACATAATAGTTATCATACTTAATTTAAATATAGGTAGTTAGTTGCATATTTGAAAGTTGCTTATTTAAAATAGTATGACTTAAAAGTATTCTGAATGAATTATGACTTATTAAAAAATCCTTAAATTACTTACTAAATTATTACGTATTAAATTATTTACTTACACAAATCTTAATTTAATTAAAAAAAATCATAAATAAATGAGAAAAACTTATTAATTTTTTTTCAAAATCAAAAATACACTTTAACACTGACTTATTTACTTTCTAAATATTACAATTTTCCTAATACTATAACGTATTTATTTTCCCAAGATCACAAATACTCTTAATACAAACTCACTTATTTTCTCAAAATTCCAAATACCACCAAACATTCACTTTTTTATCTTCTAAATATCACAATTATCCCTTATTCTAACATTTTTTCCCCAAGATCACAAATACCCCCAATACTAACTTATATCATTTATATATATTACATACACCCCTAACCCCTAAACACTGACTTATTTAGTTTCCAAATATAATAATTATCCCTTATACTAACTTATTTCTTGTCTCAAGATCAGAAATACTCCCGATACTAATTTTTCTTCTCTCAAGATCACAAATACCCCCAAACGCTTATTCAAGTATCATAATTTTCACTCATACTAACTTATTTATTTCCCCAAGATCACAAATACTCCCAATACTAATTCATTTATCTTCTCAAGATCACAAAATTTCCCTATTCCGTACCTACTGGCTGGTGTGGGCCATTCTCTTTGGAGCAGCAGTTAACGTGGACTGCCCTCGTGGCTACACGGCTCGATTCATGTCCAATGTGTGGGCCATGTTTGCTGTGGTTTTCCACGCCATATACACTGCCAACTTGGCGGCTTTCATGATCACAAGGGAAGAATATTATAATTTGCAAGGAATTGATGATAAAAGGGTAGGTGGAATTTAAAGCACTTACGTAATTTGCACATTCTATTAGGTATAGTCCTTACAATTTAAACGCAAGCATCGAAATAACTTTCTTTTCCCTACCCCATGTTGTGGTTTTCCAGAATCGGCGTGAGGAAAGCACTTTTCGTCCCCCCCCCCCCCCCCCACACACACACACCCTACTTGGGTTTAGAAAACTATTGCGATAACCTCACATCAGAGCATCAAATAAGAAAGGTTTAGAACAGCGACGCTCTTGCCGTTTCTTGGAAGACAACACAATTGGGTAGAAAAAAATTTCTTCGAATTTTGTATTGTAGACTATAATTTATTGACACATTATAAAGTCTTGCTAAAAATACAAAAAATTCACTCAATCCATGAGTACACAAGGGACATACTTGCTCATTAAATAGGCGAGGTACATCAATTTGAAATGGACAATTCCCACATTTTATTTTTTTATTCGACGTAAATAGGTGAGATAAAATACGTGCCGAAAAATTTTTGCTATCCATGTTATTTTTTTATTTGAGTTAAAAGTTAGGCTTTTAAAAAGCGCGCGAAAATCAGTACGTTCCGCGGGGAATCGACTGTGACGTACATGTACATAACACGTGACCAAAACTCCTCAGCTGCATATAGCGATTGGCGGGATATTTCACAAATCGTTTCGCAAAACTTTCGATTTTCATTTTATTTAATGTAATAAGTTTGTATTTAGTATTTAATAATGGCATATTGCTAACTGTTTAGTTCCCGAGTGTCGTAATACGACTACAGCTGATCCAGAAAAGATAAAAATATTGAAAGTCTACGTAAATGTTTCTATTTCGAAACGAATGTCGTTGACTGTAAAAAGCGTGACATGTCAAGTTTACCTCGGAAAAAGCTAACCTTAGTGGAGTCGTAAGTAACTTTAAAAAATGTTTGAGCTATCCAAGTTGTACATTGACATGTATCCTTTCACAAAACTTAATCTAATTAACTTTGATTTTCATGTTTATTTAGAATAATAATCAGTATAGTATGATTTATTATCTTAAAAGTATATTTACTGTACCATGTATAATAGATTAGTTCCAGGTCTATCTACACGATAATGTCAAATGTAGCAACTTGGATAGCTCAAACATTGTTAATATGTTACTTACAGACTTCCACGTAATGTATTACTATTTTGGAAAATCAGTATTTTTTCAAATTTCCTTTTATTCGATGATTAAACTTGCGCAACAAAATATGTCACGCTTTTACACGTTCAGACGAAACCATTCAATTTTCGGAAAATTCAGAATGACGACTTTTTGCTTTCTACAGTAGTACCTTTATTCATATTATTTTAATGTATGACCATAGTTAAAAGAGTAATACTAAAATCCTACGAATAAATTATGATATTTAATCTGACAAGGGGAAAGTTGTGTTTTGTAAAAACGATAATTTGGTTATGAATGACCTGTGGAATTAGAACATCTTATCTATCAACAGCCACAAAATACTATTAAAACTTATAATAACACAATTCGAAAGATAAAACAAGAAAGAAATAACTTTAACTTTTACCCCACGTATTTCGGCATTTATGAAGATATTCCGGGCAGTTTTGTTTTCTCTAAAAAAAAAAACATCAATATTCAACATAGGGCAGTATTGTAGGGCGCATTGAAATCCTAAATACTCGTTTAGGGAACGGAAAAATTGTTTTTCTCTAAAAAAAAGATCAGTTCTAGCTATTTGTAATGAGCGTTCAAAAAATTAGAAATTTAAATTATTCATGAAAACTTAAAAAATGCAAGTAAACTATCCAGGACAACTTTAAAACGATGAGCTTCCTGGGTGAAATAAAAAAGCTTGTAAAAAACATTTGTACTTCTGCCGAAAGAGGGGATTTGAACCCGAGACCTATTGAGTAAGAATCGCTTATGCTACCACTAAGCTACGACGTCCGTGAAGGATTAAGCTCAAACTGCTAATAAGGGTCAGCCTTGCGCAGTTACTATACCCGTACGCGTAATGCATGTACGGTGCCCGTGCACGTAGACACTCCGTACTTTTTTACTGCAACTCACATTCTAAAATCCATTCACAGTTCTCGAACAAATAGTTCTAAAAACAAACTAGAAAAGTTTGGTGGAGTTATTCTCAAAATTGAAAGAGGAGTAGGGTTTAAAAAAGTTCAAAATTGTGACAAAAAAATTAAAAACTACTTGTAAATATTTGTTTTTATCGCTGGAAAATGTTTATTTAGAGTAAACATTATATAAAACACTATAATTTACAAGTTTATGTTATTATTACTAAAAATAATGTTTTGGGTACCGTATCCCCTTAAAATATATTTTTTTAATTATTAAAAAAAATAACTTATGATTAAATGAATATTAAAAGAAAATAAACAAGAATTACAAAATTAACGCAAAAGATAAGAAAGTTATAAAGCAAAAAATGAACCGTAAAAAAGCATGAGAGAATCAAAAAATCGCAATGACTGAAATAGTAAGCAAACGCTACCTAGTGTACATGTACGTCACAATCGCTCAGCCAATAGCAGAACGATTCCAACAAGAACTAAAAATTGACGATTTTTAACATTGAATATTTAATAACACAATTTTTTGTGTACATTTTAACCTAGATATTTGAAATCAGCGTTGTTTATTTTATCGAAAAAAGGCATTTTTACTTGTTTTTAAAAAATATGGGAATTGTCCATTGTATAAGCTTTCAATGGCATAAAGTTATGTTGGGTATCAGCCCAGGTGCTGATCTTGTTTATTGTCCGCGATTTTAAATTTCAAAGCATAATTCTATTGTCTTTTCGTATCCCTGCTTGATTAAACTGGGAAGCATACATATCTGTAGTTTTCATTTGAAATCTACATATAAAAACTACTTCTTCACACTAGATATGTTAATTCGCTTGCAAAACTTTTCCATGTAATGTTATTTCAAGTAAAAGTAGAGGATAAAATCTAAGTTTTAATTGTAACAGGATAGGTTAATTATTATTCTTAAAAATATTTATATTATTATTTTTTTTTGGTAGTACGTATATTTACATACCCCCGGCTTCCAAGTGTTAAAGTATATTTAATATGCTTCAAGCGTAGTACCAGTTGTAGTTTGCTTGCATTCTTGCAATTGTGTACCTTGGACGATTTCAATAGAGAAATAGTTAAAAAGCATAACATTTAATAAATGCTCAAAATATTTCCTTTTAGCTGACAAGCCCATACATAACAGACCCACCCTTTCGATTCGGCACCATCCCCAATGGTAACACAGAAGCTGTTCTGAAAAGCAATAAGTACAATCTCTACTCGTGGATGCGTAAATTCAACAAATCATCAGTACAGCTAGGTGTAGAAGCAGTCAAAAGAGGGTAAGTATACCTAGATGTACTAGCTTAGAAAAGAGTCGATGTTTATTTCAATTAATATGGAAAATTTTCTTTGCAATAAATCTACGCATTCACAGTGAAGGAAGTGCATTTTCTTTAACATAGAGGATAATTATTGAAATATTTAACTATTATTGTAATACCGATTAAATACAACTTTTACAAATTATATACGTATAAGTAATATTATTATAACTATCGTATTACATCAAATTTAAAACATATTGACGGATAACTGACAGGAAATCACTATAAACTATCATGGGAAGTTTTTCTCTCAGAAGTTGAAACTTAAAATTCGGATACCAAGAACTTTTCTATGACGCTTCTCTCTCATTGAATAAAACACGAAAAGCCTTCAAAAAAATATATTTTGTTTTACTGACATACATTCATGTTTAAGAGAAACAAAATTCAAAATGCTTTAAAGTAAGCAGATATATTAAATGCTGTAGTAGCGCCATCTAATGCTTATTTTTACAGATTATTTCAAAATCATTCTCCGCAAGAGACCAAGTCGGGTGTACTAACTGAGGGTGTACTCGTACTGTCGGGTGTCTACTGAATATTTGAGAAAGTTAGTCAATGAATTTAGAAGAACATTTTCTAATGGTTTTCTAAATGAGTGGATACTAATATAGAAATAATTAAGGTTTTTAAGCATCCTGAGCAAATAAGTGGTTTAGGTCAATAACTAGATACGGAGTTGGTTCGTCGTTCGGACTCTATACGCGATTTAACATCTTTTCAAATATTGTTTCTTCAATTTTGAAAAATAGCGTTTGTTTATTTTAATATTTAGTGATTTAGATGCATTCATCTACGATGCCACAGTCCTAGAGTACTTGGCCGGTCAAGACAACGAATGTAGATTGCTGACGGTCGGTACTTGGTACGCCATGACGGGCTACGGATTTGCTCTGCAGAAGAAATCCAAGTACTTGCCCAAGTTTAACAGAGCTATGATACAGTACAGGGATAATGGTAATTATTTCCTTCTAATTTTGAATTATTTATGTTAAATCTGAGGAGTTTTAAAATTTTCAACCAGGTTTAGTTAGAATTAAATGCGTGAAGAACATCATCATATTTGATATTTTTATATAATAAGCTGAATTAAATAAGATTATCTTTGAATTGTTAAATATTATTTATTACTTGTATATTGTAGAAAAGATAACTTTGAATTTTAGCAGGGCTGTAGTGTAGAAGTGAAGTAGGAAGAAACTGGAAAAAAAAGAATTGAAGTATTTGGTGCTGCCATCTTACTTTCATACGTATAACTAAAACATTTTTTAAACATATTTATACAAAATGTATACAATAATCCAGCATTTTTATTGCATTAGAAATTTGATAAATAAATAAAAAATCATTATTACTTGGTAACATATTTAAACTTAAAAATAATAAAAAATTTATTAATAAAACTTCTTTTTTGTTTAATTTAGAGCTTGTTTCTTGACTTCGAATGCTGGACATGAATGCCATACGAGTAAAAAATACTAGCATATGTACTAGTAAAAAATACTAGTATGCTAGTAAAAAATACTAGTATACTAGTAAAAAATCTTGGTATACTATTAAAAATTACTAGTAGGGGAGAGCGGGGCTAAACCGTACAGCGGGGTTAAACCGTACAGCGGGGCTAAACCGTACACCCCTTTTTTTGGCCGAGATTTTTAACTAGACGACCCTGTCAAGTGCTATAGTATAGCAGCAGATCGCGCAAGTTTACAGTATAGATATCGTTTCGCTATGCGTATGAGTATTAGTATCTCAGTAAAAAAAACTGTTTTACTCTTTTTCTCATAATTTTCGTCCAGAACTAAATAAAAGGTAAGTGAAGAATCTTTTCTTGTATGCTAGTAACTGTACGTTGTACGATCATAATAAACTACTTCTCTTAAGCTCTCTTTTGGTTGTTAGCGATTATTGGTAAAGTGATAGAATTTAAGGTTATTTTAATATATTAAAGCGAGGTACAGATCGGGGCTAAATCGTACAGAAGTGTACGGTTTAGCCCCAAATGGATTGCTATGGCAGCATACCTACACCGATTTTAACTTATGAGGAAAGTAGGCCTACCAAAAATGTTTTAAAGTTTTACATTTCTTCTTAACAATTTTTTCTAACCCCCCAAATAAAGCACATCTTTTAGGTTTGTTATGAAATCTTAGATTTTTTTTATCAAAGTTAACCTGATTTTTTTTGGATTGTAATTTGTTCTAAAATTTTACAATTGTACTACACAGTTTCTTAGTTACGACCTTTATAAGTAATACAAAGTTTTTGTGCAGTAATATATTGCATTACAATCATTACTTACCTAAACAGATGATTTTTGTATAGCCCCTTCTAATGTACGGTATAGCCCCGACCCCCTGGGCTATACCATAGAAGGTAACTTTTTTTAAATCACCAATTTTTATATATAAAAAGTGGAATAGTTCCAAAATGTTGATGTATTATCAGTAGCCTAATAATCAAATTATATATTGCCTTTTTTCATATAACCATTACTTTGTAATTTGCTATGTATCGACGAATCTCCCTTATGTGTACGGTATAGCCCCGCTCTCCCCTATACTAATAAAAATGTGAATTATTAATAATGCTAACCTTTACCATCATACGAACCATCAATAATTTTATAACACTTGCTCTCATAGAGATCCCTATGAATATATTTTTTAGCTCAAAATATAGTAACTATTACCTCATTTTTTTCCTCGCAGGTGACCTGGAAAGACTACAACGTTTCTGGCTCCAAGGCGCCTGCAAGCCAATACGCAATAAACACAACGTGAGCAAACATCTTGATGTAAACCAGTTCATGAGTGCTTTCCTGCTGCTGGGATGCGGGGTGCTGTTCACGATCATGGTTTTGGTGCTGGAGCACATCTACTTCAAGTACATTAGGAAACATTTAGCCAAGAAAGATACAGGAGACTGTTTTACTCTTATAAGTCTGGTAAGGTTTAAGATTACGATGGAAAAGTTGTAGTAGCTCTAAGCCATTGATTTATAAATCGAGTATTACTTGATAAAAGTTAAAATGGAAAGTATTTTTCATTGCTAAATATTTCGTACGTGGTTTCACAAATAAAAGTTGGTAATAGCTGCAACGGATGTGTGGTGAAGAGTTTTACCAGATTTTCAGTTTTAAGTTTGAAATAGTTTTCAGAATTAAGAAACAAAAACCTGGAAAATAGTTTAACCAAACTAAAAAACATTAGGTGAAACATTTCACTACTGTACTCAGCCTTTTGTAGCTACTAGGAACCATATTGGTGAAACCTAGCACGAGATTTTTAACAGAGTTCGAAAGGATTTCAATAGATGGACAATCAAAATATAAAACGCTTGTTACAAAGCCTAATATTTTTCTAGTTATAACACGGGAACGTGAGGGATTACTATAAATAATGTTATAACTCATTATTAAAACATAAGGCATGAATATAGTAATCCAACTATATAATTTATAAAATCTGTTGGATAGTCCCAAGATTGATCACTAAATTCGCAAGAAAGGCTACTTTAATATTCGTCAACTTCCCAGTAAACAGTGAACTGCTGGCACAGCTGTTGATGAACTGCTGGAAGTGATGGTTCAGGGCTTGTGCATACATATTTCTGCTGGGAAGTGCACCTTTACGTTGCTGGCATATGTGTGCTGATTATCTGTTGGCAAATTGTTGGTGGGCTGCTTCCGGTCTGCAGTATGCTGGATAAGTGCTGTAGTATTTCTGCTGAGCCAGTGTTGGCAAACTTCAGTTTGAGAGTAGTTGTGATTGTGAGCATGCGCAGAAAAGTAATAATATTTTGGCAAAAGATTTTAGAACGATCACCTTAGTTTTCTGTTTTCAATTCTATTTTTTTAATACTTTCATCTTCAGATTAGTGGTCTGAACAATATTGACAGGTAATTATAAACCTTTTATTAGTACTATTTTTATGTGTTTGGTAAATAAAAAGTGAGGTCAATTTAATATGCAAAACGTAGCGTTCATATTAGAATTCTGATAACCAGTATAGTTTTAAACGTAGAATTAGATTAATTTGATTTCATTTTGTATTAGTTTGCTTTTCACTGTATTGATTGCATTCTCCTTAAGTAAATACACTGTTAGGGTTATCATAAAGTTGGAAGCCTGGCCATATTTGTTTTAGTGACTAGATTTTAAATTATGAAATCATTATAAAATTTATATAAATCATGCTTTATTTAAGTTGTTTCCTTTCGTAAAAACTATAACAAACGAAACGGATATCTATTTGGGTAATTTTAGATAGCAGGGCTTCCCGATAGTAGAAAAACAAACTTAAATGGGTTCATATATGGTATAATGGCCGGTTCGACAGTTGACGAGCTGGAAAATGTAACATAGGGATGTTTTACTTATCGAGTTGAATGAAATATGAATTGGAATGTTTCCACATTTTTGCATTTTCATTGCTTGGCAACATAACTCGAATCGCCAAATCGAGACCAGGCATAATATCATAGCTTTTCTAAAATTGAGATTATATACACTGAGGATTATTGTAAAATTAGGATTATTGTTAAATTATTGCCGCATCTGGCGCAAATTTAAAGTTTACCTTATTCTTGTTACAAACTTAAAAAGTAAGTTTACATGTTTATGATATAATACAATTATTTTTACAGGATTATTTATTTGTTGGATTAGTAAAATTTTGTGTATAACAGTTTTGTATTTTTCTTTTATTGAGATTTCTTTTTCTTTCAGTTGCTGTTCGTCAAACTCAAAAAGATTCAAAGCATAGATTGATGTAGAAGTGTTAAGAAGAAAAATGTCAAAAATAAATATGTATTTTAAAATATAGAATTGAACCTTGTGTAAATTTTTTAGTTAAAATTAAGTATAATTAATGTTACTTGTCAGAAGCTAATTGTTTGGAATAATTTTATTGTACCTTTGAAATAAAAATTGCCTATTTTAAAGAACTGCATTATGAGATTAAAAAATTAAATAAATAGGAAGGCATTTGTTTTGGGCAGGTTGCAGGGGAAAAACGCTGAATTGCTGTAGCATTGCTGCCGTTATTTAGCAGTTTTCTTAAAAGACTGCAGGAAAAATACTGCTGAATTGCCACAATACTGCTGTTGTCATACAGCAGCATTCTGTTGGGGGGCTTACTAGAAAAGTGCTGGTAAATCGCACTTGCTGCTGGCCGCACGCGGACAGTACTTTGGGCGCTTTCACTGCTGAGAACACTTTTAATGATTCGCTGCTGGCACAGCAGTTTTCCCGCGGACATTTATTGACTTTTAAGTACACTTTTTCCCGACACCGAATCAGCAGTTCGGCTGCTGGAAGACAGCAGTTTACCGCTGCTGTCCCAGAAGATTTTTTTTATTGGGTTATCTCTATTTTTGAATAAACATAACTATACACAGCAGCATTTGCAGCATTTGATTTTTTCAATTTTTATTAGTCATATTGTTTTTTAATGGATACATTTACAAAAAAAAATTATTTGTTGTAATGTTGATAAACTTAAACACTAATTATTTTAAGAGCATGATTTTGAATACGCTATTTAGACTTTGCGCTATGACTTGATATCAGTTAGTTTGACTCGTTTTGATTGGGCAATGATTAGCTTAATACATAAACAAATGGTCAGTTCCATATATATAATATACTGCTTTTTAATGTTTTATGTCTTATTTTTTACATATTATGTCAACATTTTCACTAATGTCACGCAACCAATTTGAGAAAAACCAAAACGGCTTCCCAAATAACTCCATAAAAATGCGAAATGAATCAATACAAAAGTGTGTGAGTCAACTGAGTAAATACAACATTGTACTTTCTTCTAATCGTATTAAGCTTTCCAATAGATACTAGCTACTTGAATATCGATAACTAAAAGATTGACCCATACTTTTGTTATATTAACTCTACTAACTATACTATTGCTCCGCTCGTGTTGTCCTCTGAAGAAAAGTTAATTATAGACTACATTTTTTTCTAAGAACGCTACTGAGATTAGTTCATTGAAACAAATTAGGAAAAAAACCAATTTGGTTACAAATAAGTCGAACTAATAATACATAATTTCCCTCAAGGGTAATTACATTATTAGATATGCTTTAATAAAATAGAAAAACTAAAAAAAAAGTTATTGTATAAAATTATTTCTTTAAAAAAATTAATTATTAAAAAACCTTGCTTTTACCATAAACAGAAAAGAAAATGGCACAAAAGTTATATGAACAGATAGTTAACGTAATAAAAGCCAAAATAAAATCTCAAATATTATAGATAAGAAACCACTAATTGAGTTAAAGTGCATAACAAATCATATATAATAAATAGGAATATTTTACTTAATATTTAGAAGCCCAATAATGCAAAAAGTCTTTTGAATTAGAAAATCCGAAACAGTTTATTCAACGAGAGATACAATAAAATTCTTATTCTAAAGTTCCTTTGAATTCAATTCACGATTTCTTATCAAACATTTAGTGAAGTGAAAAATTGGATAAAAAGCAATTTTTAGTGTGAAATTCACCAAAGAAGTCAGCGGCAGAAGTTTATGTTTTTGTTGAAAAATTAACGCTTGGATGGTAATGCCAAACTTAGTTCTCAAAAACAGGAGCAACGAATCAAAAAGTCGAAGACTAGTGAGTTAAAAAAAATACATTGAAGTTTCTCTCTAAATTCCTTTTTTTGTTGATTTTGTTATGTTTTATGATTTATTAGAAAATACAGAAGAGCTTTTATTTAATTTTTTTTAATTCTTTTGGTGTTCTAATGATAAATTGCAAAAAATCATAGAAACAGAAACTGATACGGAAGTAGTCATTAAACATACACTTTTAACCAAGTTGCCCATTTTGAAATCATTCCATTAAATATGTTTCATTTAACAACTACTCATACGTATTAAATTTCGATTGTTTTTAAATAAAAAATATTACTGTGTGGGTAACTTATTCAATATGATTCATGTTACATATTTCATCTTGAAACTTACAAAAATGAGAGTTTTTTTTGTTGTTATTTTAGAGTGATTTTGGCAGTCATTAGAGAACTGTGGCATAGATTTAACTAAATTGTTAGTCAATAGATAGAACTTAAACTTATTATATTAAGCTAAAATATTCAGCCTAAAGATCTCTTGTAAAAAGAATATTTTAATAAAGTTTGGTCCGTCATAACAAGAAATGAGAGTTCAGGTGGTAAAGCATTGGTATTCACAGTTAAAAATCAATAAAATGAATACAAACTTCTAAACTGTCCCAATAAAAAAATCTGCTGGGACAGCAGCGGGAAACTGCTGTCTTCCAGCAGCCGAACTGCTGATTCGGTGCCGGAAAAAAGTGTACTTAAAAGTCAATAAAGTGTCCGCGGGAAAAGTGACTGTCCAGCAGTGCTGTCCAGCAGCGATCCATCACTTATTTCCAGACAGCTGCATTTTCTCCAGCAGTTACTGGGCAATTTAGCAACGGGCCAGCAGCCAGTGCGATTAACCAGCACTTTTCTAGTAAGCCCCCCAGCAGGATGCTGCTGTATGATAACAGCAATATTGCGGCAATTCAGCAGTATTTTCCTGCAGCCTTTTCAGAAAAATGCTAAATAACTGCAGCAATACTACAGCAATTCAGCGTTTTTTCCCTGCAACCTGTCCAAAACAAATGTCTTCCTATTTATTTAATTTTTTAATCTCATAATGCAGTTCTTTTAAATAGGCAATCTTTATTTCAAAGGTACAATAAAATTATTCCAAACAATTAGCTTCTGACAAAAGTGACATTAATTATAATTAATTTTAACTAAAAAAATTAACACAAGATTCAATTCTGTATTTTAAAATATTTATATTTTTGACAATTTTCATTAACAATTTTCTTTTTATCAATTCGACGTCAATCTATGCTTTAAATCTATTTGAGTTTGACGAGCACCAACTGAAAGTAAAAGAAATTTCAATAAAAGAAAATATAAGCATAATGCATATTTATTTTATTCAATTTATTTACTATGATACTATGGCAGGTCTCGATTTGGTGATTCGAGCTATGTTGCCAAGCAACGAAAATGCACAAATGTGGAAAACATTCCAATTCATATTTCATTCAACTCGATAAGTATAATAACCCTATGTTGAATTTTCCAGCTCGTCAACTGTCGGACCGGCCATATTAAAAATTGAAATATGATCTTTCGAAAATCTTTTACCAAAACATTAATACTTTTCTGCGCATGCTCACAATCACAACTACTCTCAAACTGATATTTGCCACCACTGGCTCAGCAGGAATACGACAGCACTAATCCAGCATACTGTAGACCGGCAGTAGCCCACCAACAATTTGTCAATATATAATCATCACACTTATGCCAGCAACGTAAAGGTGCACTTTCCAGCAGAAATATGCCTGCACAGTGCACAAGCACTAAACCATCACTTCCAGCACTTAGTCAACTGCTGGGCCAGAAGTTCACTGTTTACTGGGGTCATTCTATGAACCGATTGTATCAAAAAAGGGAAAAATCCTGTTGAGGAGTCAGTCGAGTAATAAATCTTCTGGTGTCCAATGGTTATTTTAAATGTAAATATTTAGTGCTTTAAATGTAAATATTTAGCAATAAAAACTGGTCAAATCTGGTTATTTTAAATGGTTATTTGGGTTCAATGGTTATTTTAAATGTAAATATTTACAAATAAAAACTGGTCAAATATGGTTATTTTAAATGGTTATTTGGGTTCAATGGTTATTTTAAATGTAAATATTTAGCAATAAAAACTGGTCAAATATTGCGTATCTTGGTTAACTGGCTTTTATTTATGACTTTTACATGTTTATATTACTCTATTTCATTATTTTAGTCATACTGGAGCATATTTACGAATTTTGTTCATTATAGTGTATACTTTTAGTCATGTTGTGGTCTATAACTGTACTTTTCGACACAATCACATATATTCATGAAGAGGTATAACAGTAAATTCATATTATTAATTTCCATATTCCTTTTTTACAGAGCATGGGGAAGTCTCTAAGCTTCCGTGGCGCAGTGTTCGGGGCGACGGACCTCTTAAAATATCACCGGTGTAAAGACCCTGTGTGCGATACCCAGCTGTGGAAGACGCGACATGAACTCGATATGGCCAACATGAAGATCAGGCAGTTGGAGGCCAACAATCAGGCAGCGCTTATGTCGCTTACGTTACAAGAGTAAGTGATTAGTGATGTGCTTAAAGGACCTTTTCCTTGGATAAATACATATTAATAGATTTTTATAATTCTATAATAATCAATCTAGAGAGTAACTCAAAATCTGTTTGTGCATGCCCAGGGGAAAAAAATGCACAAAGCTTTTTTTTTTGCCTAAAAGCTTTTTTTTTAAATATATTTAATGTCAATAACATGTTTCAGATAAGCTGGGAAACGTTTCCTTTATTTTTCAAAGTTAAGTAGCTGTATGAATCTTACGTATACGCAAATGATTATATCCCATCTCTTGCCAACACGAAGAGGAAGCGATAAGGAAAACGTTATTATGGCTCTTCCGTGGGATAGTAGATAAGGTGTCTGCCTTCAGGAGCGCACCCAAGGGGGTAAGGGGCTGTAGCCCCCTCAAGAAAAAAATTACATTCTGTTTTTAAATCCGCCAATAGTGGATACATCACATACTGACTACTGGTTTCGGGAGTTACATTTCACTACAACTAAAAATAAATAGCTGCATTGCTGCATTCCTATTCACTAAGAGAAAATGTTGATGAAGAGTTTTCAGTCTTGTTTCAAGAGGCACAGAAAATAGCCGAATTGAATGAAGCTACAATTAGTGTTCCAAGGATTGTTGGGAGGCAGACACACAGAAGCAACGTCTCAGCCGAAAGAACAGAACAATTTTATAGAATTAACGTATTCATCCCCTGGATTGAAAGTTCCACGATGAAACGGTTTCACTGCTTGCTTCATACTTATCCAGAGAATAGTGAAGAAAGTAAAGAGATTAAAGATGCGCTTTTGAAGTTGATTGAAATTTATGAAGAAGATTTGGAAAACTACAACTTAAACGTGTTGATGGCAGAAATGGAAGTTTGGCAAGCTTTTCTCCAACGAAACAAGGTACACCACGTCAATGCAATTGATTTTCTAAATATTTTGTGATAAAACAATCTTTCCAAACATCCATATCTTACTTCAGATTTTCATCACTATACCTGTATCGACCAGCACAGCAGAGCGCTCCTTTTCCACTCTTCGGAAAATCAAGACATACTTAAGAAACATGATGTCTGAGAGTAGGCTAAATGGCTTAGCCAATCTTAATATCCACAGGGAAATTCCAGTTGACACAGACAGTGTATTATCCATACTGACAAAGACCCAAAGAAGACTCAATTTTGTTTTGCAAGACAAATGATATAAAAATAGTTTGGCAAAATAAAACCTAAAATCTTATTTTATCAGCTGGGTTTGATCATTCATTCCTATAGTTCCTACTCAAAACTTGCATTCAAAGAGCTAAAAAAACTTAAAGTAATGCCTTATAATACCGGTTATTCTAATGATTTTTTAAAAAGTTTTCCGTTGGTTGGCCCAGGGACCCCCGATCCCCCCCCCCCCCCCACATAATTATTTTCTGAGTGCGCCACTGCTGGAGATTGAACCTTCTCAGAAGTGTGGAGGTTCAAATCCTACCTACTGTCAGTCGTTCTATAAATCGCATATGTATTGGAAAACAGTTTTCAATTATTTTTGAAATTCTCAAAAATGTTTCTAAATATTATCGAAGCAGTTTTCAGAATTATTTGGAATCTTTTCTCAAAATTACTGCACGGTAGCTGCTCTATATATTCAGAAACATTTAGTTGTTTTTGCAGTGTTATTAAAATAGATAACATACTTGAAAAGTAAATTATTTACTTGTCAATTATTAATTTAATTCAATCATTCATTTCAATTATTTATTCAATCATTTGCATACTTAGATATGATTATCAACATCGTTAAATTTCTTTTTTCAGCACTTCCTGGTCTTCTGACTTCACCATACCCAGGCATCTCACCCAGAATCACATCATCAGCAACGAACCTCGGATCTCTAATTTCTCACTGCCACCCGCCTACAGGACTCACCCACTTCACCCTTATGGTCCGCACTACGTTAAAAACTTCAACGACATGGAGATCTCAGAGATCGAGACCGTCTTATGATTTCTAAAGAAAAGTCGGAGAACGGCGGTTTGAGGATCATCAAGATTATCCCGAATCTAAACTGAAACAAGATAATCTGATATTTACTGGTTGCAGTAGCACGTGTTTGATAGAGGGCGCTGTGAACACACTTCACTCTCACAAGACGTGTTGAAGCTCCTAAAAGAGGCTAGAAATAGACAGCCGGAAACGGTTAAATTACCAATTCGCAAGATCATTTTGACGTGATTGCACACTATACAGATCACAAGCACCTACATAACAATGTCTTCCGAGTTCGAGCAAAAGTAGGAAGTCAGCTGTCGGTATATGGCACAGCTCATAAAGTTACGCACCTCGTTTGTTTTGTTTTCGATCTAGGTTTCTGTTCCGTGTGGATTTTTAAAAAATACTAAAATCTATTTTTAAAATAATAGATTTTAATTAATTATAATGGATAATTGATGATTTTCCACCCATTTTAATGGATAATTAATTAGCTCAATGAACTAAAATGGTTGAATGTAGGCCTCAGCTTCTTCCCGACTAATTCATAGATGGCGCTACCAGCCACATTGCTTCCTGACAGCCTGCAAATCCATGTTATTACTTAAACTAGGACGGTATTAGTAAGTAGGAAGCTATGGTTCAAATATGGTCTGATTGCAGAAGGCATAAACGTTTAATGGGGGGTGTTAGAGTCACTTAATATCGACTTTAACTAACACTTACAGAGTCACAGCAACCCACAGTTTTGGAGAGTTGTCAAACGCGCTTTATTTTACCGCCTAAAGCAATTTAGTGCCAATTGAGTTCCCTCTAGGCAAATAGCGATCCGCCTTGCGTTCACCAAGCTGATTACCTTACTGAACGCGGATTGATATACTGCCGAGGATGTCACGACTCTGTCTACGTTATTCGAGCCACCATTCGAGTCGATTACAAGTAATATCCACATTTCTTGAAAAACAATGTGTCTGTATTATTGTCAAACCCAAAGAAAGGTTGGCATTTTCGATCTTGATACTATTTATAGAGTTTAACTAATCCATAGAAAATGCTGGCTATTGTTTGTAAAGTGAGTCACTTAATAGTTTATTTTTGCCATTTTTCATTTCGTTTTTAAAAAAGGCATTTTTAATTGTCATAATCTATAGAATGATGTTAAAAGTCAAAACCAACAATAAAGATTTTTTTTCTATTGTATTGAAAAGTTCTGCTAGTTTTTTTAAGTAACTAAATAAGACCATTTTCACTTAAAGTTTGCTTTTTTTCCTGCATTCATACGCATTGCAGGAACGACCGGCGCGAAATTCAAAACCTTGATGCCACAGATATTGGTTACGGGCCGACATGTTTAGTCGCTTGTCACCAGTTGATATTAGGTATT
The DNA here is from genome assembly GCA_019343175.1 of Oedothorax gibbosus. Classification (NCBI taxonomy): domain Eukaryota; kingdom Metazoa; phylum Arthropoda; class Arachnida; order Araneae; family Linyphiidae; genus Oedothorax; species Oedothorax gibbosus. Next base: position 9,558 of record JAFNEN010001110.1, on the reverse strand, counting down.
TAAAAACAAATCATAAAAATCTGAATTGATGATTTTTCCTTTGTATTTTTGTCCTGTTTTAAAATGTCTTGGAATATTTAGTATAAATAAAATTATTTATGGTTTTGGACGAAATACTAATGCACTGCCTTTTAAAAAGATTCAGGGATCCTAGATAGGTCACGACATCCTCTTTGTATTTTGTGGTCAATAAAAAATAAGTTGAAATAGCCACTTTTTTGCGTTATTTTTTAGCCAAGCTTAGAATTGCCTCTAATAACTTTATTCCGAAAAATAGTTTTTATCATTTGCAAACTTTTTGTCGGTCTCTTATTAATCTTAAAGGTATAGTTTTAATACAACATAACTAAATATTGAAATCCTGATTGTAATTTTAAAAATTTTGAAGTCAACCATATGTCCAAGGTTTCAACAAGTTTTGCCAAAAGGTTTGTGCCAGAGTTAGATAACATCAGGAACGTCTCTCTAGAGAATGCCGGCGAATTTGACCGGCGACAATGGACAATTGCAGCGTTTTCCACAAACATATTTATTCGATTAAGCATATTAAAAAACCTCTAAAACTCAAGTATTTCTGGTTTTAAATATGTATTTATTTTTAAATTCATTTTTTAAGTTAATGATACGTCACTCCTGTTAAACCTCTCTTAGCATAACAGATGACGTCACGGTTGGCTTTTTTTTATTTTCTTGGCGTGTAATTTCGTATCACGTTTCACTGTACCGCTTTTGAAACTGTGAAACGTGCTTTCATCCTTATCAAACTCTTAAAAAAAGTTATGCTATTTTACAGAAACATGTCATGTTCATTCCAGTTAATTTCTTCAAACGTTGAACGATTTCACTCGACTATTCCGATCAGATCCAACAGTCAATAGTTCTGCAATAGCTCATACGCGCTCTAGTGTGTGTATTTTAACTAACAACCAAACTTGGAACAAGCTGTTTAACTTCCTTGATATGAACTGGTTACAAATAATATTGTCTTCTTCTTTTAATGAGGTAATAATGAGGTTTTAATGTAAGGTTTACTATTTTATAAAGTGTATTACAGCATAGATCGAAAAACATCGCCAAAAACATAACAGTTGACGTCATAGCTGTTTTCAGTGACGTACATTTTCGGCAAATTTCAAATGCATTTTTTGTTGAAATTAAACATATTTGTGAATATTTAACCTTACATTCGGAATCTGCAGCTTCTAATGTATCAGAAAAACACATATATTATGAATTTCGCGTTTCATGCAACTTGTCTATTTGACCGCGGAGAATTTGGGAGCAGGGCAGATGGCCAAAACGATTAGACCGATTAAGTGCTTTCCCCTCTCAGTAGGGGGCCGGGGTGACCGTTGGCTTCATTTACGATAAAAAGTTTTCGCCAAAAAGCCAACTACCAAAACTCGGGGTACTGAATTATTTGTGATTTGCGCTTAGTCCCTTGTCTCAGAGATGTTGGGTCCTAGGGCACTTTTTGGGAGGTTTGTCCTTCACGAGGGGTTGTTCTAGACATCCCCCTGTCAACTGAACAATTAGGACGTGACAATATATATTACTGACGCCTATTTCCTAAACGTTTTGAGATGGCTACGGATTCTTGCTGACTATTTTGAATTACCGTTACTTTAAAGCGTATACATAAAAATTAATAACTTTAATGAGAATATATCAAATAATCAATTTTTACATGATTAGAATTAAAAGAAAAACGCAGAATAAGTAATGGTTAAAAAAATTGTTTTTGAAATAGCCATTCCGTCACCTCTGCTATTTGAAAAATGTTATAATCAGCTTGTGTTGTAAAATAAACTGTACCTACCTATTATAAACTTAGATGGGTGTGAGAGCACAAATTAAATATTTAAGTTACCGAATTAAGAAATATTTTGAATGGCACCTAAACACAATCAGGTAAAAGTTCAACCGAATAACTGTTTGAAAATATAATTTGCTTTCAGAAATTTATTAAAGATATTCAATTACATTATCACCATTTTATTTATTAAAAAATTATTATACGAGATTAGCTTTCGTAAATTGATAAAATATTTTCTCAAAAACTTGTTTAATATTGGTAAATGTGAGGAATCTATGATAATTATGTGCTAGAAAACATTAGTTTATACTTTATTTTAAAACAATATTAACCAATAGTCTCGTTACCTTGTCTTAAATGACTTCTTAATGGTACGTCTACTAACTTTTTGTTTTCTTTTGTAATCCATGTCTAGTTTTTATTTTTTTATAGTTTTCCAAGTGGTTTATACTATAATTTTTTAAGTATTATTCTATTAACATATAATCAAATTCTAAAATAGTTAATCAAATTCTTAAAATAATGTACTGTAGTGAAACAAGTGGAACACCATGCACGCACCTACGTAAAATTGATAACCAACAAAGAATTTTAAATCAATAAAAAACTAAATTAAGTATTTCAAATCCATAATTCAAAATAGAGTAGGCAAATATACAGTAAATAGCACCAGTATATACAAATACAGTAAATAGCACCTGCCATTCATGTGTTTTATAAAATGAATTAACTTAAACACGGATTGGGAGTTCTTGCAATAATAATTTTTTAAAAATCAGGGTTTTTTTTATAGTTTTATAACTTTTATTTTTAAAATTTGTTTAAGTTTTGGTTAGCTCAATATGACAGTAAAATTGTGAAGTATCAAATTTTAGAATATGACAATAAAATAGCCGTATCAATCATAAATAATGGAAGAATTAACCACCCAAAACTTTGGAAATTTTCTTTTTATGATTTTGTAGTCGTAAATATAGGTGAAAATGAACAACGTTAAGAAGTGGTTTAGCTTAATGTTTTTTTTACGCAAAAAATAAATTCGTAAAAAAAAACATTCTAAATGAAACTAAAACAAAAATCCAAATTTCAAAACATACTAAATCTATATCTACAAAAAAGAAGTCCTGACTGACTGGATCACGTATCACCACCCATTCGAAATTACTTTAATTACAGACTCCTCATATTAAGGAGCTTATTCCTGTGTACCGAAGGCGTCATTTAAGAAGCGATTCTTCGAAATTCTAACCTAAACAGGCATATGAGGGAAAACGTGAACTAATTTCTCCATAGGAATAGCATTGTGCATATGATTTATACTTTTCATTCCCAATTTGAATAGGAGGCTGGGGAGCCCAGTCGGTTAGGCATTCGCCTAGCATGCGAAAGGTCCCAGGTTTGGGTCCGGGCATCGCCAAAATAACTGCCGACCTATAAACGGCACGTGCAGCCAAAAATGTCCGACGAATAATACCCCGTGTAGAGGGAGTGCACGTTAAATATCCTTCAAAGTCCTAACGCTGCCCTTAACGGTTGCGTTGGGTGCCTACTCAGGTGTCGGCTCATCACTTGACTGTGGTTCTAAAATACGACGCCCGTCGCCAATAGCCCTCGTGTAGCTCTAGTACGACGATATTTGAAACTAAACTAAACCCAATTTGAATAAAAATTTCAGCGCGAGTGAAAATTAAGTATAAACAAGTAAAAGCAACCACAAGTAAGTTATAACCACATCAACTGTCACATGAGAAACTTATTTAAAATGATTATTTGAAGAAAAATTTTATCAGTTATGAAGTCATAATATGTGATTCTTTGAATGAAGATATTTGAAAAACATACCATTGATTGAAATAGATTATTTGATTTAAACTAAGTTTTAAATTGTTGATGCAAAAAGTTAAAGCTGATTATCCAAAAGCATGATGTAACTTTCCGAAAGACTTGGATCGTTATGAAATTTTTGTGATTTGCTTTACAAGAAGAAGGATTAGGGGAGACCGGGGCTAGTTTTCCACGTTTTCTTCTTTTTGATTGTATATTTTTTACTTTTATTTATTTTGAAGGAAATAAGATACAGTTGCCTTCCTCACATATGGTTATGTACAAACTAGCATTATAACTTTTCTAAAAAGGAAATATACTTTTTGGCAGCGAGTGATTAAATGCAAGCTCGTTGAGTTGGAAAACGAGCCGCGTATACGGGGTACATTTTCCCAGACTTCCAAAAGTGTATGGGGCAAATTTTCCAACTGTTATTGAAAAGATTTACCACACTTATAAAACTTTTTGTTTTGTTTTTGTAAATTTTATTGTAAACTAATATAGCCCAAAAGATTATACTCAAAATATACAGGTAAAATTGTTTTTAAAAAAGCCAGTTCACTATACCAACTTGTTATATAAAAGTAATTATCACCTGGATCACTTTGAAGTCAAGAAAATTGTGTAAATTCCTCTTTTGTGTAACTATAGTTTGGTGCTCTTTTCTAGGGGTTGTCTAAAGTATTGCTATAGAGGTAAAAAAAAACCTATAGCATGCACTGAGTTTGGTGAGATTTCTTCTTCTTTTTTTTATTCTTATATTCGCCAATTTACTCCAAAATATTGGGTGCAGCATGGCATATTAATATTTTACTGTGCAATTATTCACGATCTTTTGGGTATATTTAAGTTCTTAGATACTTTTATGCTACTAAAATAACAGTTATTAGAGAAACATTTATCGCTTCGGAATTCTACGATTTCTGTCAGTTGTTCTTTTAATACTATGTTCTTTTAATACTATGTAGACAATATTAAACGGAAACAAAACTTTTTACATTGAGAACTTAATGTATGATTATGTTACTGGGTCATACAGAATCATAAAAAAAATCATAAAAAATAATTAAATTTTCATCATAAATTCATCATAAAAAATAATTAAATTTTTGGAATATTAGGAAGGTTAGTGCTTGTTTATATAAGAGGCATTGTTGGAATTATTACCCCGTGAAATTTTGGAAAAACAGCCACGTCACTATATTTTGACTTTAATAGTGTCTTGACGATTAGAGGCTTAAGTTATTTTTAAACCAATGCATATTTAAGTAGAGAGAGGAACCACCTTGCATTATACGCAATAGATAAAGCTGTAAGTTAAATGAAAGTACGTTTAATTTAGGTTTGAATGTAAGCATAAAAAATACTCAATGTTGAAAAAATCATGAAAACAGCTCTCTAACGAAAATATTACAACATCAACTGAAAAAACATTCTCGTGAGTGACTTAGGCCGTGTTGCTTCATTAACCAAGCAGACATTTGGCACCCCCAACTACTTGTTTTCAATAAACAGCTTGGTGGAAAACTTACCATGGGAAAACTAGCCCCGGTCACCCCTAATTCTTTATTGTGCCATTTTTTTTATTTTGCCCAATATTCCAATTTTGGGAATACTGATTCTATGAAAGATTTTTTGACTCCGTATGTTAAATACATGACATGGATTGAAAGTATATGTTTTATCAGAAGAGAAAATGCAATTTTTATGTCTATAGTCGCCGCCAACCAAATAAGAATAAATGTAAATATTCTACGAAGAGGATCCTTCCGCAGATGTAAATAGTTCCATTTAAAACAAGATAATTTATAGAAATATATCTTAAAAATCATTAATTAAGCAGCCTGTTAGTGGGCCAAGGCCTGCCGTACCCATTTCAGCTTTCGAGACCAAGGTCACTGGGGTGGTAAGCATATGTCCAGGTTAGGTGGTCAACCTTATGTGGAACGCCCAGTGTTTAGTTCCCAAGCATCCTTGGTCCTCATTTCATCGACCCACTTAAGGGATGGAAGGTTGAGTTAACCTCGCTCAATCCGGGATTCGATCTCCGAATCTGTGTATTCTTCTGATCATTGTTAAAAATTTACATACTTCCTCCGTCGAATTCACTTATTATAAATTACGTATTTTACAAGCCCTATATTGTAAAAGTATGTTGTTTCAGACAAGTATTTTTAATGGAGTGGAAATAATCACATTTTTATTACTCAATGTATTCCATATAAAAAAATACCTTTTACACTGCCAAATGTGTTTTCTGTAGTTTTAAAGCCTGCATTTTGAAAAAGGCTATCTTTTAAAAGGGATATTAACTCATTAAGGGTTAGCAACGAAATTTGTATGAGCGAAATGAGCTTTCTGCTAAAGTTTATCTAAATAAAACAAAATCTGAGACAAATGAAGAGGACGGGACATATGATTAGCACCCCAGGACTGTGGGGTGCTAATCATATGTCCCGTTTAGGTGGTCAACCTCAAGCAGGAACCCGCAGTGTTTAGTTCCCAAGCAAGCTTGGTCCGCATTTTATCGACCCATTTAAGAGGTGAAAGAATGAGTCAACCTTACCTAATCCGGGACTCGATCCCCGGACCTGTTGCATGGCAATGCGAAGCACTACACTGTTAAAAATTTTGGTGCAGATTGCACCGGAATCCTGGAACTTTCTAGCTGCCACCACTATTTGAAGGATGGATGCACCACTTTTGCGGTGTATCAAAGTTATGATTTTACCGCAAAATTGGTAAATTCACACTCCAAATAGTGGTGGCAGCTAGAAAGTTCCAGGATTCCGGTGCAATCTTGCGCCAAAATTTTTAACAGTGTACCACTAAGCCACTGCGCATGAACTTAAAATACATATATTCCACATATTTTCCAGGTCGCTAGCCGTCCTGTTAGGTCCGCTAACCAAGCTCAAACGGCATTATTGGTAAAGAAAGATTATGACGGTGAACGGAGGCAGCGAGTTTGGTTTAATTGGATTAAACCGTTGCACTAGAGCTACACGTCGGTTATTGGCGGCGTGATGAAAACTGATCTTTTCAAGAATATGTAACGAAATGAAAAAAAATTCACTGTTTTTTTGGGGGGTTTTAGTTTCAGCACCTAATAATAAATACAGTTCACTTATCACTTACCTAGAATTTTTTCATCGGAGGCATATATATTAACGACTTTTGGTGATCATGAAAAAATTAAGTAAGCTAAAGTACCAAGTTTTAGTGAAGTAGAATGTTTATCGTATATTCCAGCTTTCATTACCCGACAACATTTCGCAAATCATCCAATTATTACAGGTTAAACTGTTTTAGCTTGTATATTGTAGCTGTTTGGTGCATTATTAAGGGTAAACCCGAGAAACGCCAGGTATATTAAGCTATAATAGTTCATTATTAAACGATGAAATGTAAAATTAAAATCACCGTCTGCTTTTTGTAATAAATATATAACGATAGGTGCAGCTTTATAAACAAATAATGCGACTCATCAAAATATCCTATTATAATATAATATATAACGACTTCATCTCAAGCTGATTTATATCAAAATATATATATCCCTTCAATTTTTTATTTTAAACAAATAAAGTTTGTTAAGAGAGAGCGGTGGTTAAGAAATAACCTATGATATTATCGGTATTAAATTTATTTATTTTTTTTAATTTTAAATCTACTCCTAAATTAAGTTTTTTAATGAATTTTGCGATATAGTCTATTATTTATTTATTTTAATTTTGACATAACATACATGTACATGCCTGTAGGATTTGCGATTCGTCCGGTGAAAGTGGGTGATGGGTAGATACACAGAACGATTATAATACCTTCCACTTTTCCTGATATAAACAGTTTGTGGAGGCTAAAATTTAGGTACATCGCACAAAGATTGAATAGAACAACAAATATCACTAAGATTATTTACTATTTAATAATTTAAATTGCATAATTGAATCAAAACGGCTCCACTGTCATATCCGTCACAAAATAAAATATTAATAACCAGTAGTGAATGCATAGTTTTAAAGAAAGCTTTGTTGTTTAATATGTAAGTGTGGTTACATAAAAAATGCATCTGCTAGGATAAGTTGCGAAACACCCATACAATGTCCTTTTAGCTTCCACACTACGTTTATAACGTAAAAAGTGGAAGGTATTATAATCGTTCAGTCCATCTATCTGTCTGTCCGTCTGTCACACACTTTCATAGCCTAAACTACAAATCCCACAGACAAGTGTGATATGTCAAACAATTCAGCGCATAGAAGTAAAAAAAACTGATAATTTCAGAAAAAAATTCGAATTCGAAGTACTTCATTTATTTAAAAAACTGCAAAATTTATTGCTCATTTAAAAAGTATAAGAAGCCATTTTTTTTAGAATTAAATCACCATTGCCATTCGCAAAAATCGCTCGAGAAACTTTATTTGTTTTAAATAATAAATTAAAAGAAATTTATTTTTGCGACATAAATCAGTTTAAAATGTATTTCAATATTATTTCAATATTCAGTCAAATATATTTCACAAAGAGATTCTTTGGTAATACATATGTTGATATAAAATGTTTTTCTTCTATTTAAAAGCGAGGAATATTAAATATTTATTCTTTGAAATATAAATTATTCTAGCAAACGATAACAAATTATTATTGAATTTTCGAAAGAAAATAAATGAAACTATAGTTAAACGCAAAGTTTCCTTGCACGGAAGCCACGACCACGGGTGGAGCTATAAAACGCGCGGAGCAATCAGATGAAGAGAAATTTTCAGCAGTTTTATTTTCTCTTCATCTGATTGCTCCGATTTTTTATAGCCAAATTTAGCGTGTAAATGTTCAATATAGAATTAATATTGCGTTTTCCGCGTTTTCTCCTGTTGAAAACAAATGTTGTGTGGTAGCGGTTTAAATAACAGATTCTGTTACAAACCTACTTGTTTTTATTTAAACTCATGTCTCGAAAACTTTCATTAAATTGAATAAAAAAAAACATATTCATTTAGCATATTCCTTTTCCATAGCACGACACAGAAATAACATCGCATTTGAATGGACAAACTTTTCGTTAAATATTATTTGATTGTTTATTGTTTAAAATTCAGTTTAAGATTAAACTTGTTCTCAAGAAAACTTCTTTTTAGTTCCTTATTTATGTTATAAATATGTATGTTAGATGGCGCCACCAGCACATGATCTGGCGATTCACTGATAAATTATTTTGTTAAATTGATACTGTATAAAGTAAAATGTACTTAGTACTTACATATATTTAAATTTAAGCGAAAGATAAAAGCTAATAAATTAAAAATTTTCATTTTTATTATAAATTAAAAAAAATATCCAATCACATCTTAAATTTAAAAAGGTTTTAAACTTATCAGAATTTTAAACTACTATAATCTCAATATTGACTTTTAATTCAAAGCCTACATTTTTCAAAAGAATATAATATATTTCTTTTAATTCCATTTAAGGGGAGTCCTATGGGTGTCGGGACAAAAATGTCAATTTTTCTGTTTTTCTTTTATTTTTAATCTGCATATATATAGCTTTAATTTAAGTGCAAGACTATCGATTTCTGTTAAGTGGTTTTCTTTTTATAAGCATTTTTCAGAAACTCTGTATATCAGTTCCGATACCTTAATTTTCTTTTGCGTTTTCTGAAATATAAGGTTTTTCAGCAGTTAGGAACATTTTTCTCAGAAACTATAAAGATATCAACATGTTTTGTTTTATTATTTCTTCCCCATTAATAGCTCTTTGATTTAAACTGAGGAATTGTAAGTATCTCTGCTCAAAAAAAATTATATAACTTTAAATCGAATTTTTGGGGGATTTTTTAATACATATTCTTAAAAATCCCAGGTAGCACAACAATGTTGGCCGACATTCTACCGACATCGGCCAACATTGCGAAAGTC
>JAFNEN010001109.1:0-61899 GCA_019343175.1 Oedothorax gibbosus | reverse complement strand
ATGCTTACCTAATTAAGTTTATAAAAAAGACAAAGAAAGTACTTAACAAACGTTGACCCCTTATTTTCTAGTAAAAGTGTCAAAGTAATCGATTTTTTTTTCAAAAGGGTATACAACGCTTGTGAGAGACTTTTGTAAAACGAATGGCACTTTCTCAGTTTCATGCAAAGTAGACGAAGCAACTGCTCCAGCATATTTTGTTTTGCTGTATTTTTCGATGTACAAAATGTTGAATTCCCCGGTTTTTAAAAACAAAATCGCAAGATGATAAAAACTCAGAGTTTGAAGGGAAAGTGGAAACCAATAATTTTATTGCTTCTGATATTTGGGGGTTTTAAACCTAAGCCTGATCAAAGTAGCAATCCGTGGAAGGCAATCGTACGGAAATTCTTAATTTTTTTGTTGAAAATGTATTGGGAGGTTGCGAATGTTTTCTTAATTTCAAACACAATATATTATACCTTTCGTCCAAGGCGGACAACCCACTATATAAAAATAATTTCAATGCTCCTGGTTATTATTCAGCACTACTTATTCATCATGAGAGTAAATAAACTTTTTGAAATTTCTAGAAGCATCCATCAAGAACTGAGACACAAGGAGACGAAGCAATCAAAACGCCAACAACTCTTCTATATTTTTGGTCTCGCAGTCATCTTAGTTATTTTTGGGGAATGTGTAAAAGTGTTCCAGAGAGATGAATCCGTTCATCGGTTGATAGACCGCATCAGCTTCTACATAGTCACTGCAGATAGATCACGAGAGCATTCTGTTTTGGTAAGGATCTTGTTGTCATTGACGATGGCTCCGGCCGATATTATACAGTATACAACGCCTCTCTTGACCACGGCAATATGCTGCATGGCCCAGATCATGAAAAAACACCTTCTACAAGACCAGAATCACGCATTCGAAAAGAAACTTAGCAATCCCCAAAGTGTCATCGCCGGCCTGGGCAAAACATCGGTTCGAATCAAAGAGCTGAACAGTTTGATTTCGCCTTCGGTTGCTCTCTTGGTATTTCACCTGGTAGTCAATGCTTGTTACGTCCTCAGCAGATTTTTCGACGATAAAATAATGCTGATTGATGCGCAAATCGTGATTGCTGTTTTGGCCTTTGGACTTAATGTCATGCAGTTTGTCGCCCTTGTGGTATTTTCCAGCCAGGCCGAAGATGAGCTACTGAAGGCTGAAGTGTTTTTATTCAAAGTGGTCAAAGAAGACGGGAATATTTTCCTGGATCAGGCAAAAGCTGTCCAAGTTCTTTTGCTCACTGGAGTTTTAAAAGGGTTTAGAGAAGAAGCGGTTTTGCATCCTTTGGGTCTTTTCAAAATCGAAAGGAAGCTGATTCTTGCTGTTTTAGGAATGGTGTTAAGTTATGAGATAATAGTGGTTCAGAATGTGTTACAAACAGCCACTGTTTATTCTACGCCGAAGATGAGCTACTGAAGGCTGAAGTGTTTTTATTCAAAGTGGTCAAAGAAGACGGGAAAATTTTCCTGGATCAGGCAAAAGCTGTCCAAGTTCTTTTGCTCGCTGGAGTTTTAAAAGGGTTTAGAGAAGAAGCGGTTTTGCATCCTTTGGGTCTTTTCAAAATCGAAAGGAAGCTGATTCTTGCTGTTTTAGGAATGGTGTTAAGTTATGAGATAATAGTGGTTCAGAATGTGCTACAAGCAGCCACTGTTTCTTCTACGACTGGACAGGAAAGGAAATGACATAAACTGCTTGTTTTGCTTCTGATGATAGGTTTATTTGATGCTATATAACGCTGAGTAGATAGAGCCACCACCTCTTGCCGCATTTTCAATTGATGTTGTTTAACAATTAAATATTCTTTAACGATATCCTTTACTTCACTGTGTCTTTTAAAATAACAAAGAAATATTACATATTTTATTTATTTAATTTTTAATTATTCTATTCGGCTTTCAATTTTGTTCTAAGAGTGGTATATGATTAAAAAGCAGAATAAAGAAATTGTTCGATATATTTCGCGCCTAATTGCATTTCCCACTCTCTTGGAAACAAATGACCTTTTTCGCAAATATGAAGAAATAAATCTAGTAAAACGATGTTCTTGTCCAGTGGGCGGAAACTTCTAAGGATCATTACTTTTTGTTTCCGCGAAATATACTTCGCATTTACTAACTACAATAAAACTTCGATTAACAGTCATCTCTCTTTTTCTAACATAAAGCCTTAAAACCGTCCAAGCTTATCAGAAAATAGGCAAACAAAGATGATGCATAACTTTAAACGTAATTTCCTTTTTTTTAAAAGTTATTTGTTACATAAAATAAAAATTTACTTGTTTGTGAATAGATGCATTTCTGCTTCTTTAAAACGAAATAAAACTAAACATATTTGAAATATTATATATAATTTCTTAAAGTTAATTAACGAAAGTTGTAAAATTAAGAGAATAAAATTTTGGACTCAACATTTGGAGGTTTAAAAGGAAAATGCCACAGTCAAATGATACTAATTTATTAAATAAAGTCTAATAAAAATTAATGATTGGAAAAATTACTAAGGAATCATTTGTTTAATTTAAAATATTTATTAATTGGCTTGTATCAGGTGACGAAACTCTTTCCGACTTTTATTCTTTTCTTTCTATATGATTTCATTGATTAATTCAGTTTCACTCTTAATGAGCGTCTTTTTTCTTCTGCTGTGTTCTATTTCACAGTTCTTTACGTGCAGCTTGTTTTGTTGTTATTGCTATTTATAAATTTTTATTGGATTTAAATAGATTCAATTTTAAATATGAGGATTTAATTAAATAGGATGATTTTGGGTATTATCGTACTTGATGTTTTGGGAAGTGTGCGTGTGATATTTTTTTTTTATTCAGTTTTTTAATTTTTTCTTGAGTTTCAAAATTTAAGTATTTAGATTTACTGGAATCCGGAAGGGCCGCGTTTAGGGTTGTTAGATTAGCTATGCAGCCGTTTCGGCTAATATTTGAACCGCACTGCCGATTAAAATTTTTAAAAGTAGCCAAAATTGTTCTTACTAATGATTTGGTAAGGTTTGAAAATCTTCAAATTGTTATTTATTTGTTCAGTCTTGAATATTTTTAAAACAATTTGTAAATTTTTCGCTTTTAAATTTGTTTTTTTTTGGTACTTTTCACCTTGTGGGAAAGGACGTAATAGAAGATATTATTTTGTAATTTTGGCTTCTTTTGAGCCGCAGTTTGGCTATTTTTTTTTGGAAATTTCATCTGGTGATCCTGATAGTAGCTCTAATCAATGTAACACTGTTTTGACTAGAGGACGCATTTCTTAGCGTTTATCTTGTTAATTGCTCTTTGTGTGATAGTTTGTTCCAAGATTCTTCTTCACTCGTATGGAATTATTTTAACATTATCGGACTTGGAGAAACGCAAAGTATGGCTTTGAAAATATTTTTTAATGCTTTAATTAATTACCAATAATTTATATAATCTACAAAAATTAAAAAACAGTGTTGTTTTAAATTTATCTATTTAAAAAAAACTATTTTATTTTTAATAATAAAACTTGAAAAATCCAATTGGAAATATAATATTTTGCATATTTTAAGTTTGTCCTGAATTTCATTGATACTTTCCTAAATTCTTAATCATATAAAGCAACTTCTGTAAAAGAACAGGTTAAAGAACTGTTCTTTTTAAAAGAACAGGAGCAGAGAGCAACTTCTCTTAAAAAAGAGCATAAATATAACATCTCTAGTCTCCTCCTCTACGGTACTTGAATATAGCTTACCAGATATATCTTTTCCGTAAACGGAAGTAGGCGTCCGGAACAAGTTTTGCATTCCCACCTGCATCAAGCAATCGTTTTCTAACCATTTTTAAAATTTAAATACCCGAGGGAACCTATGTCACAAAATATCTTCCCTGTAACCAAACTTTTTATTTACAACAGATGCTCAACTTTATCAACTACGGTACTTGTATGGCTCACAGCAAAATCTTTTCCGTAACTGGAAGGAGGCGTATGGAACAAGTTTTGCATTCCCACCAGCATCAATCAATCGTTTTGTAACCATTTAAAAAATTAAATATTTTAAGGGAACCTATCTCACATACTATCTATCATGTACCAAACTTTTTATTTTCAACAGATGCTTAACTTTATCCTCCCCATATGCAACTACTCTCCAAGTCTCCTCCTCTACGGTACTTGAATATAGCTTACCAGCTATATCTTTTCCGTAACTGGAAGTAGACGTCCGGAACAAGTTTTGCATTCCCACCTGCATCAAGCAATCGTTTTCTAACCATTTTAAAATATAAATACCTCTAGGGAACCTATCTAAAAAAATATCTTCTCTGTAACCAAACTTTTTATTTACAATAGATGCTTAACTTTATCCTCCCACATGCAACTACTCTCAAGGTCTCCTCCTCTGACAAGTACGGTACTTGCATATGTAGCTTACAGTAAAATCTTTTCCGCAACTGGAAGTAGACTTCTGGAACAAGTTTTGCATTCCCACCTGCATCAAGCAATATTTTTCTAACCATTTTTAAATTTAAATACCTTAAGGGAACCTATCTCAAAAAATATCTAAGCTGTAACCAAACTTTTTATTTACAGCAGATGCTTAACTTTGTCCTCCCATATGCAACTACTCTCAAGGTCTTTTCCTCTGACAACTACGGTACTTGAATGCAGCTTACAGCAAAATCTTTTCCGCAACTGGAAGTAGACTTCTGGAACAAGTTTTGCATTCCCACCTGTTCTGTAATAACCATTTTAAAATTTAAATACCTTGAGGGAACCTATCTCACCAACTATCTACCCTGTAACCAAACTTTTTATTTACAACAGATGCTTAACTTTATCCTCCCACATGCTACTACTCTCCAAGTCTTTTCATCTTCGGTACTTGAATATGGCTTACCAGCTACATCTTTTCCGTAAACGGAAGTAGGCGTCCGGAACAAGTTTTACATTCCCACCTGCATCAAGCATCGTTTTCTGATTATCGAAGCAGTGACGGACAGACAAACGAATCTAGCCTTCATAAAATATTCCACTCTTTACGCGTTAAAAACGTAATGTTGAAGTAAAAATGGCATGGTCAAATTTTCTCTTGATATACTCAATATGTAATTATTCAGTGTTTGGATAAATGGTTTGAGTAATTTTTTATGTAAGATAGTTGACCTGCTAACCTGCCAGAACAAAATAGATAATACATTTCCAAAAGCTTATATACAACTCATTATGATGAATTTCTTTTAAAATCCAGATTAATTTAATGATAAACAAATACGAATAACTTTAAACATTTAATAAGATATGATTTGAATCAAAATTGAAATCATATGTAGGAAATTTAATCCTTATCAATAACACTAAATATAATTTTAATATCCATGTTTAATTTTTAAACATAAAATTTATGTTTAATTGTGTTTCACAAAAAAAAATGCAGTGTCTTAAATAAATCACAATTTCATTTTGAAGTACGGCCATTGGTTTCAGCATTTTTTTTTTCTAATAAGAGAAACCATCAATTTTTAATCTTATTTTTTTAATTAAAAAAATATTTTCACAACGATCTGCACTCTAAAAACTAAATGTGTAAACTTGAAAATTTACACACGATTATGGGTATATTTCAAGAATTACACATATGAGGCACCAAATTACGCATTTGTATGTGTAAACGAGAGGCGTGTAAATTGACAAATGGTCAAAAACACATATTTATGTGTAAACATGAAAATATCAAGCATTTTACCCATTATGGTGAGTTTTTTTAAATTTACACATATTTATATGTTAAAAAACATCAAGCATTTTACATAGTACTGTGAGTTTTTTTTTTAATCTACACACATATATGTGTTAAGAAAATCACATGCTTAACATCACTCTAAACTTTATTTTACAAATTCAGCAAAAGGCTGGAGAGCCCAGTCAGTAAGCCGCTTGCCTTTGTATGCGAACGATCCCAGGTTCGGGACCGAGTATTGTTAAAATAACTGCTGACCTATAAACGGTCTGTGTGTGTGCAGCTAAAAATTATTCTTCGGAATAATACCCCGTGTAGAGGAAGTGCACTTTAAATATGCTCCAAAGTCACAAAGCTGCAGATGACCTTGACCGTAAAAAAAATTGCGTTGGATGCCTTCTCAGGTATCGGCTCGTCACTTGACTGTGTTTCTTAATTATGACGCCCGTCGCCAATAGCCCTCGTGTAGCTCTAGTGTGACGATATTTCAACATAAAACCCTAACAATCCACTGTTAGTTTGAATGGCATCGCACTAGAGCTACATGAGGGCTATTCCTAACAAAATAACTGCCGACCTATAAACGACCCGTGCAGTATTATAAAGATAGAACGAAATTATAGCTATTGTTTTACTATTGCAACTGCTTTTCAGCTGCCAATTTACACTACGTTCTTGAATTGAGCTTTAGCGCAGTCAAAGAGCGTGCAGGACCACTATAAAACTGCATCTCACTTGGAATTATTTTATTACGACTCCATTTATACATTAGGTAAAAGTTATACAAAGCTCGTTGTTAAAGTTACAATTTCTTAGTTAAGAATAAAAACTAGTTTGGGTTCGTGGAGAGCTCATGGCAGAGCTCGAGAGAGCGACCGCAAAGTCTAACGGCGAAGGAAGGAGGAATGCCGCGGGGGAGCTCTGAGCGGGAGTCTATTTCACCGACCTGCTTTCGGTAAGAGTTGAGTTGTCCACTACTTGCAACGTCGAGTGGAAACGAAAAGGAGTTCGGTTTGCTTGGAAAGGTGTTTGGTTTGTTTGGCGGAATGCGGCTGCTGCAGGACTCCCCCGCCAGATTTCTACTACTCTAGAAATCGAAGTGGTTGGCGAATTGTTCTTCCGGAGGATGTCTTGAGGATCGGCTTCGGGATAGTGTCGTCTGCAGCACCTCGAGTTGTTTTGGTTTCGGTCTGCGGGCGTGGACGACTGGACCGGCGGGGAACTGTCGTGCGCGGAACCTGGCTTGGTTCTGGCGCTGTGGCGTCTCCGGGTGGTGTCTCTTGTTCGATGTTGCTTGGTGCTGTTGGGGTGCGAAGATCTGGGCCGTTGTCCGATGGTGTTGTTGGATCGTTGGCTGTTGGTGAAGCGCCCGTGGGAGTGTTCGATGAGGTGGTTGGTGGTGGTTCATCTGCAGCGCAGTAGTAGGCCGGCTTCAGACGGTCCAGGCTTACTTCAACTTCCCTTCTCCCTATGGCGATGCGGAAAGTCTTCTCCCTGCGCAGCAAAACCTTGAAGGGTCCCTCGTACGGTGGTTGAAGAGGCTTGCAGACTTTGTCGGTTCTCAGGAACACATGTGTGCATCTGTGGAGGTGTGGGTGGATGAACACTTTGGGTTTTCCATGGCTGGAAGTAGGTGCCGGGCGGATATTGGCGAAGTGTTCCCTGAGGTCTTCAACCAGTTGATTTGGTGGTGTCTCGCTTGGTGTTGGCTCGAAGAACTCCCCGGGTAGGCGTATAGTTGTTCCGTATACCAGCTCGGAAGTTGTTGCTTGAAGGGTGTCCTTGAAGGTGGTCCGGAAACCCAGCAGGATGGTTGGTAGGGCATCAGACCAGCGGTCTGTGTTGTAGGCCTTTATAGCTGCCTTCAAGGGGCGGTGGAATTCTTCTACCAGGCCGTTCGCCTGAGGATGGTAAGGGGTGGTTCGGATACGGCGAATTCCCAGGAGGCAGGATAGAGACTGGAACAGCGAGCTTTCGAACTGCCTGCCTTGGTCTGTGGTGATTCGGGATGGAACTCCAAATCTTGAAATCCATCCGTTGTAGAACGCTCTGGCGACGGTGTCTGCAGATATGTCCGTTATGGGTATTGCCTCGGGCCATCTGGTGTAACGGTCGATCATTGTGAGACAATATCTGTAGTTATGTGATGTTGGCAAGGGACCTATAAGGTCCAGGTGGACATGTTCGAACCTCGAAGTCCGGCCACTAAATGCGCCAAGGGGCGTCTTTGTATGCCTGCTAACTTTTGATTTTTGGCATGGGATGCAATGGCGGGACCAATGATTTAAATCTTTGTTTATGGATGGCCAAATGAATCGCGCTTTGATTAGTTTGTTTGTGGCTTTGATGCCAGGGTGTGAAATATTGTGCATGTTTTCGAAAATTTTGCGGCGGAAGGCTTCAGGAATGTAAGGGCGAGCGTTGCCTGTTGATATATCGCAATATAAGTTTACATTCGAGTCCGGCAAGGTTATTTTCTTTAGTTGTAAGCTTTTTGGCGTTTCGATCAGATTTTGAAGTTCTTGGTCAGTTTTCTGCGATTTGGCGATTTCCTGGAAGTCCATTAGTTGCGGCATAGATATCGCATTATCCTGGACAAAGCATCGGCAGTTATGTTGTCGGTTCCAGCTACGTGCTGAATGTCTGTTGTAAACTGCGATATAAAATCTAACTGTCGCGTTTGGCGAGGTGATGATTTTTCTGGTTTTTGTCTAAAGGCGAAAATCAAAGGTTTATGATCCGTAAACAAAGTAAAGTTCCTAGCTTCGAGCATGTAGCGAAAGTGTTTGATTGATGCATAGGCGGCTAAAAGTTCCCTATCGTATGCGCTGTAATTGCGCTCGGTTGGCGATAGTTTGCGGGAGAAGAAAGCCAATGGTTCAAGATGCCCATTGTTGATTTGTGAAAGAGCTCCACCTAATGCGAAGTCGCTAGCGTCTACTTGTAAGACCAGTTGCGCGTCAAGTTTTGGGTGCGCGAGCATGGTTGCGTTTGCTAGTTGAATTTTGCAATTTTCGAAGTCTTTGATTGCTTGATCGGTCCAATCGATTTCGCGGTTGTCATTTTTCTTTGAGCCTTTTAAGTACTCATTTAAAGTTGTTTGAGAATGGGCCGCGTGAGGTATGAAACGTCTGTAGAAGTTTAGGAGGCCAAGGTAACGTCGAAGATCTTTAACCTTTTGTGGTCTGGGGTAGGTGAGAATTGGTTCGACCTTTACTGGGAGAGGCTCTGTACCCTTTTTTGTAATAAGATGACCCAAAAAAGAAATGTCTGGGACTGCGAAAACACATTTTGAAACATTAACTGTTAGGCCGTAAGATAGTAACCTTTCAAAAATTTTGCGCACGTGTGCTTCGTGTTCGGCTTCCGTTTCGCTGAAGATTAAAATGTCGTCCAAATAGACGTAACAAAATTTTAGATCTCCCAAGACCTCGTTCATGAAACGTTGGAATGTTTGGGCTGCTCCGCAGAGGCCAAAGTTTAAGAAAGGAAACTCAAACAAACCGAAGGGAGTGCATACTGCTGTTTTTGGTATGTGCTCGGGGTGAATTGGGATGTGAAAGTATGCCCTAACAATGTCTATTTTTGAAAATATGCATTTCCCATGGAGGGCGTTAGAGAAGTCTTGTATGTGGGGTATTGGGTAGCGATCTGGGATCGTAACGGAGTTCAGCCGTCTATAGTCACCCACTGGGCGTATATCACCAGACGCTTTGGAGACTATGTGGAGTGGTGTCGACCAAGGCGACTTTGAAGGTCTACAGATGCCTTGATCAATCATGAATTGAAATTCGTTTTTTACCTCTTCATAAATTTTCGGGTTTAGACGACGAGGCTTGCTATGTATTGGTGGACCTGTTGTCTCAATGTAATGAACAGTGTTATGTTTTACTTTCATGGTTTTGTTAGAAATTTTAGTTAACTCGGGGAATTGTGCTAAAAGTTTGTGGTATTTAGAATCACCAGAGATGAGTTTTAATGAAGGAGCAAAAGATGAGGTTGTAATTCCCGAAACAGATAAATTCGTAACACTGTCTATAAGCCTACGATTTTTAAGGTCGACTATCAGTCCAAAATGGCTTAAAAAGTCTGCTCCTATAATTGGGGTTGGAACAGAGGCTATTAGAAATTTAAATTTAAAACTACGTCGTAATCCCAGGTTTACATCTAGTAATTTTGAGCCATAGGTATAGATTTTTGTGTTATTTGCGGCTATTAACTCGAAGGGATCAGGGTTTAGTTTCTTTGCAGCGTTTGGGACTGGTAGGCAAGATACATCAGAGCCTGAATCGATTAAGAATTTTGTGTGGGATCTCTTATCGAATAGAAACAGTCGACTACTAGCTAACGAGTGCACACAACCAGTCGACGAAATGTTCTGTGCCATGTTTAGTTTTCCGACTCCCTATTAGTATCGTTGTAATTGCACGGTTGTACGCAGTTTCGGGCTTTTTTTCCGTAATTTGCATGATAATAGCATAGGTCACTGGATTCGTTCGGGAAATTTCGTCGGCGATTGTTATTGCCCCTAAAAGGAGATTTGCTAAACCTACGCCTAGAGTTCTGTCCCCTGTTTTGTTGTCGCGAGAGGCGCTCTATTTGTTCACTCAAATTTCGGACCTGTTCTTTTAAGGTCGATATTTCGTTACTAGTCGTTTGGATACTTGCGCATGCATTTGGGTCAAAATTAGGTTTCGAGGGGAGTGGTGTGGAGCTGGCTGAATGACCAACTGCGTTGATGCTGTTTGAGTCCGAACGTACTTCAGAAATTTTGTCTGCCAGTAGTGCAAGGCTGTCGAGCTTTTCCGAACTAACTGACAGTATTGATTGAATCTCTAGGGGTAGCCTTTGCATCCACAAATTTCTTAAAAATTCGTCGTTAAGTGCCCCGTTAGCTAGTCCACGCATCTGTCTTAATAGCATAGACGGTTTTTGGTCGCCTAAATGTAGGGCTGACAAAAGTTTTTGAGCACGTTTTGTTTCAGAGTCTGAAAAATCGTTCGTTAGTCTAGTTTTTAATGCCTCGTATTTGTCGTTTTCCGGTGGGGTAAATAATATGTCTGACACGGATGTCAAACATTCTGCATCCAAAGCCGCGACAAGCGTATTATATTTGGTCGAATCTTGTGTAATGCCAGCTAAACTAAAGTTGCTCTCGACCTGGATGAACCATAGTTTAATGTTATTCTTCCAGATCGGAGGTATTTTAACGCCTACTCGCGCGACTTGTGCGTTTGCAACAGTTTCGGTAGAGTTACTTTGTGTTTCGTTTTCGTTGTTATCGCCGTTTACGTTAGCCATTTTAAACTGCTTTAAAGCAAGCAGGCACAAAAAGACGAGCACAAATAAAAGCCGGAAAAGGAGGACGAAATGTCTTACCTATAATGTGCAGGCCCCTTAATCCAGGTAGGGTTGCGTTCACTTCACGTGCCGGGTCGCCACTGCAGGACCACTATAAAACTGCATCTCACTTGGAATTATTTTATTACGACTCCATTTATACATTAGGTAAAAGTTATACAAAGCTCGTTGTTAAAGTTACAATTTCTTAGTTAAGAATAAAAACTAGTTTGGGTTCGTGGAGAGCTCATGGCAGAGCTCGAGAGAGCGACCGCAAAGTCTAACGGCGAAGGAAGGAATGCCGCGGGAGCTCTGAGCGGGAGTCTATTTCACCGACCTGCTTTCGGTAAGAGTTGAGTTGTCCACTACTTGCAACGTCGAGTGGAAACGAAAAGGAGTTCGGTTTGCTTGGAAAGGTGTTTGGTTTGTTTGGCGGAATGCGGCTGCTGCAAGCGCTTTGTTTTTCGCAAACTTCTATCAAACAGTTTGATAAAAATCGTATAATAAAAATGCAAACAGTATGTAAAACAAAGAGTTGTTGCTGAAAATACGATTAGAACACATTAAATAATTAAATATAGTTTTTTTTTTTTAAAACTTTAAATATTTGTAAATCGTTTGAAAAAACTTTTGAAGAATGTATAGTACTACTCAACTCTTTTTTTATTATTAAAATAATAGTTCTCTGTTCGTGTTCTTTTCGCGGTGGATTAGCTTCAAACTTCGGTCGTGCTTTGTTGGTACTTGCAAGGAAAGTTGTGTTTTGACGAATTTAGTGCAGATAACCTTTTTTGGTATCGGCTTTTAATCATCCTGTTGGATACTCTGATGAGTTTATCCTCTTAGTCTCTCTGCGCTGCGGGCGTCTACCAAGTTGGCAGACTTCGCACTTGTTTGTTCCTGAAGACAGAGGCCTTTTTGCATGGTCTTGGGTTGACCAGGTTTCTTTTCTTTTGTTGCCTTTGTTTTCCAGTCCAAGGTAGGACGCTTTTTTTCATTTACATTTGCGTATCCACTTGTGAGTCGTGAGTTAAGTCTTCTTTTTTAGCCATGTCAGGCGCTTCGGGTGGCACTGACATGGAGGTCGCTACGTCAGACCCGCTCCTCTTTAAAACTTCTATGACTGTCAACGACATTATTGACAATGCTTTCAAGTCCGGATACCGTGGAGAATACACGGTCGTTTTAAGTGGTGGCGCCTCCCCCATTTCTAGATCCTACCCTAAACTCCTCAAGGATAATCTCAATAAGAAAATTACAAACCCCAGAAAAATCCTCAATATCAAGCATACCAAACAAAACAATATCCTTATTAAAACTGAGGACTCAACAACTGCCAAAGAGCTTTTGAGTATAAAACTGCTAATCTCTATCCCGGTTAAGGCTGATCTCAACCTAGTTAACATCACTTCCAGGTTTGCTCTGCATGACATTCCCCCTGATATCCCTCTCACGGAATGCATCGAAGAGCTGGAAGCAGAAAACAACCTAAAGGTTATTGAATGCCGAAGGTTTTCAAAAAAACAAACAAAGGTTTTTCCCCTACCAATACTGTTCTTGTTTCGGTTTTGGGAACACATCTCCCAGATTATGTCAAGCTTTGGTACGAAATAAAACGAATCAACCTTTTCATTGACAGGCCTCGTATCTGCCTTAACTGTGGCGGCTGGAATCATTCCACTAAAAGCTGTTCTCGTCCCAAAAAATGTCTATATTGCAGTGACAGCCATGATCAGAGTCGTTGTAAAAACAGTCCTAAATGTGTTAATTGCGAAGGTCAGCACGAGGCAAACAGCGATGATTGCCCCAAAAAACTTCAAGAAAAAAACTTTCTTACCTATAAATGCCAGAATAGACTAAGCTTTGCTGAAGCTCGCAGCTCCTTCAAAAGCAACACCTCTCCTCCCAGAGCGGTTCACTCCCAACCTCCCATGGCCAACTACATTACAAAACAGGACTTTGAAACTACTATTCTCCAGTTACAGTCGTCCTTCGAAAGCACTATCGTTAAAGCTTTAAATGCCCAAGCAGCATCTATGATGTCCATGCTCCACACTATGTTTCAACAACTAACTCCCAACCTCTCTCCACTTCCCCCTCAGTTACCAACAGTTCCTGATCCAGTCACAGTTCAAGTAGAAACCCCGAGGAAAAAAATGTGCTCGGAACAGAGCAAAGATACCTATCCCTCTCTCCCCAATATTTCTTCTGAAAATAAATCACATCCTTCACAAAGTTCTTCTATCATACAAGATTCTCGCTTTAAGCCGCAGGGTAGTGGTTCCTTACTGCCTCAACTACCAAACCCTGCTCACCCAGCCTCTGGAGACACGGTCACAAACAGCTCCCTTCATGCCACAAACCTCAACTTTTAATGTCCTATCCTTTACCACTTTGTTTACCTTGTGTAGCTAGAAGCTTATTAATATCCTTTTTTAATGTCTGCATCTCATAACTTAAAAATTGTGCAGTGGAACACTCGCGGGCTGCTAAACAAACAACATTGGCTGAAAAGTGGCAATTTCCCTGACTTTGATATCCTTGTGTGCCAAGAAACTTTTTTAAAACAACATTTACACTTTAACATATCTGGTTATATCACTTACAGAGAGGATCGTCCCCCCCCCACTAAAGGTGGTGGACTTATTATTTCCCATAAAAAAGATCTTTCTAGCTCCAGAATCAACCTTCAAAATCTATATAGCAATGACATTGAAATCATGGTAGTCAATATTGTTTCTCCACCTTTTAAAATTTCCATAATCAATATTTATTCCCCTAAGGGCAGATTTTCTGAAACCTGGCTCAATAGTTTAGTTGATCAACTTATTCCACCTTTTGTTATTTTGGGAGATTTTAATACCAACCATCAATCATTGGGATCCTCTAATAGTTCTGTCGATGGTGAAAGGGTGGTCGACTGGATTGTTAGTAATAACTTGAATATTCTCAATACCAACCTACCTACTAGAATTTCAAATAATTCCTCTTCCCTTTTAGATCTTTCCATAGTGTCCCCAGATTTATACATTTTTTGCTCACATAAAATTATTCAAGATCCTTTTGATAGCGACCATCTTCCTATACAAATTTTAATTAATAATAACAACCCCATTGATGTCTCATTTCGTAAAGTTATCCTCTGGAAAGATATTGAAGAACATTTTAGTTCAAACCCTTCACCTCCTCCACATATTCAGTCCTATAGAGATTTTCAGGAATTTTGCACAACTCTAGTCAAGGAAAATTCAAAAGAAATTAAAATCAAGACTAAGAAATTTGGCCCTTGGTGGAACAGCCAATGTAGCCTCTTGCAGGTCAGAAAAGAAAATTTTTGAGGATAGCTCGCAAAACTTTAAACTTAACAGCCTGGATTCAATTCAAAAAAACTTCATCAAAACTCAGAAACCTGGTAAAAAACTTAAAGCGAGACTTTTGGAGCAATACATGTGAGGAAGGAGCAGACTCAAAAAAAATCTTTAAAATTATTAACAGTATACATAATAGAACCAATCTACCTCCTCAAAATAATCTAATTATTACCTCTAACAATAGTACAGTTTCTGACTCAGGCATACAATCTAACCTTTTTGCTCAACACTTCTCTGATCAAAATGACACGGTTCCTATCCCTTACACTCTCACTGAGAGTGATTACAATGCAGAATATAACAAAAATTTCACCCTCACCGAAATTCAAAACGGTATCAAATCACTAAAAAACACTTCTCCAGGAAATGACCACATTAGTGCTAAACTTTTAAAACTCCTCCCTCTTTCTTACATTGATACTCTTTTAGGACTTTTCAACGGCATCTGGAACTCCAATGAATTCCCATACGAATGGTCGGTTTCAAAAGTTATCCCAATCCTCAAACCTGGGAAACCTTCACAGGATATTTCCTCTTACCGTCCCATTTCGCTTACTTCAGTTTGCTGTAAACTTTTCGAAAAAATGTTGCTTTCACGTATCATCAGGTTTACTGTCTCCTCAAAATTCCATAACAACCTTTGTGGCTTCATTCCTCATAAAGAATGCAACTATGCACTGTCCTTAATACATCATAAGATAACCCTGGCAAAAAACGAAAACAAATACTGTTTTTTTATTAAACTTGAAATCACGGCAGCATACGATACTGTATGGAGAGACGGCTTAATGGTAAAAATTCTTAGCCTAGGCATCAGAGGCAAAGCTGCTTTCTTCTTCCACCGTTTCCTAAGCAATAGGAGTATTTTTGTTGCTTGGAGGAACTCCGTCTCTCAACCCTTTCCTTGTAATCTAGGAGTCCCACAGGGGGCGTGTTTATCTCCATTTCTGTTTTCCATTTTCATGCATGACATCTTCGAAGTCATCCCGATGAAGTTGATTGTTTAACTTATGCAGATGACATCTTTATTCTTCACAGTGACAAAGACCTCAACAGATTAATTTTTAAAATTCAGTTAACCCTCAATAACATAAATGATTGGTGCAATATCTGGAAATTAAGTATCAACCCTTCAAAATGTGAAAGTATTAATTTCTCAAACAAAATGGTGAAAACTTCAAATTGGTTTCACTTCAATAATCAACCTATCCCCACAGTCGACAATATTAAAATTCTGGGCATTATTTTCTCTACAAGTCTAACTTTTAAACATCACTTCAACTACTTAAAGAAAAAATCTATTAAAAAACTTAATGCCATCAAAGCTATAGCTTCTAACTCTTGGGGCACTAGGACCTTCCATCTTATAAAAATTGTTAACTCTGTTATTAGAAGCTCACTTGACTATGGTTGCCCGATTTTCTTAACCTCCTGTAAGTCTGATTTACAAAAACTCGAAATCATCTACAATCAGGCTATCAGGATTGCAACTGGTCTTCCTCGCTGGACTCCAATTCCAGTTCTCCTACAGGAGGCAAGGGTTTCTCCTCTGTTTTACAGGCACCTCTTTTTAGCTCAAAAATTTTATTTCAAGCAGTTTGCATGTCCTAAATCTGATCTCCCAAATATTTTTTCGAATCTAGCCAAAGTGAACCGTCTTCAACGTCCCATTACCCTGGGAAAACACCTCAGCGACCTCGCTGTCAAGTTAGGTATCAACACAAATTACATTCTCTCCAAAGAATTCCCGAGCCCTAAAAACAACAAGTTCCGAATACATTCACATAGTTATCCCTTTCAGTCCAAAGATCTCTCGGATTCCACAATTGCTAAACTTTTCTTAGAATATAAAAACCAGTTTAGTGTATCCACAATTTTTATCTCAACAGATGCCTCAAAAACAAATAGCTCATGCAAAATCGCTGCCATTGACTTTGCTAATAATAGTACTGTTTCAGGTAGTATTTCAAATATAAACAGCATTTTCACAAGCGAAATTCTGGCTCTTATCCTTGCAGTGATTTCTTATGTTAATTCAGATTCCTCATACGTTATTTTCTCTGACAGTTTATCCACGATTTCGGCCCTTCAGTCAATAAATCTAAAATCCAATAGCGCAATCATTACTCTTCATAACCTTATTCTGTCTAAATGCGACCTGTGTAAAAGCCTCGATCTTGTCTGGACTCCTGGTCACAAGGGCATCTTGGAAAATGAAAGAGCAGACATTGCAGCTAGATTGGCCCCAGACAAAGTTATCCTTGAACTGGTTTCACTGGAAGATATCTCTCAGACCTTAAAAACCATTTCCTTTAAAGAAGGCCTCAAGTTCTGGCTCGATAGCAAATACTCCTCATCTTTTAGCCATTTGGCATCTGTCAAAGCAAAGCACCTGCTTCTTCCACCTAATAGGAAATTTGATGTCTTGCTATCTCGTTTTCGAACGAGATCTTTCCCTACAAATTCTAAACTACATAATCTAGATCCTACTATTTCACCTGACTGCCCTTTATGTAAGGTTCCGGAAACTATTGATCATGTGATTCTCTCGTGCGATCGATTCAATTTATCTAGAGATCGGTTCAGAGAAAAAATGGGGATTCATCCACTCTCATTTAGTTGGATTTTTGATCTGTCCGAAAGAGCTTCTTTTAAGACGTACGCAACGATCAAATTCATAAGTGATATCCTAAAAATTCTCCAACCTTAGGTCTTTTTTCGTGTTTTATTACAGGGTTTTTTCTCCCCCCGGATGACTGAGATGAAGCAGCCTTTGGGCGAGCACATATCTCATTTCAACCAATCAATCAATCAAGCGGTGGATTATATTTGCGGCAAAGGCTTCTATGGCTTTCAGAAAAATAAATAAATGTATAAAATTAGTTACAACTTCGAAGTCAACTAAAAAAGAAGATAATTTTATAACGCCACTCTTTCGTATGAATTTCGCCAGCAGGTGATGTGCAGCTGATTTTTATCGGAAGAGTTGAAAAGAAAAATAAACATATTCCACGCTTGCAAGTTAATGCAATGGAAACCGGGATTTGATTCGGAAAACATCTGTCACTTGTTTTGCTCTTCCATACCAGAAAATTGAATTGTTGGCGCTGTCTTATTATAGGTAGTCCTATGGTCAGTTCGATATTCTCACATTCGATTATTTCAAACGTAATGTTTGATCATTTTCATATATAGCTCAAAGTGTTT
This sequence comes from Oedothorax gibbosus, assembly GCA_019343175.1. Taxonomy (NCBI): domain Eukaryota; kingdom Metazoa; phylum Arthropoda; class Arachnida; order Araneae; family Linyphiidae; genus Oedothorax; species Oedothorax gibbosus. Next base: position 44,245 of record JAFNEN010001109.1, on the reverse strand, counting down.
TTAAAAATATGTGTGCTGGAAATTCTGAAACAAACATTTTTTGTTGGAAAGGTTTGGATTATTTTGTTAAAAAAATTATCAAGGTAAGTGTGAGTAATGTAATACTTTTTTTTCTGTTGAAATAAAAATGTTTTCTATAAATTGCTTTGGTTTCTTCATTCAACCGATACATATAGTATTATTATAAAATTATTTAGTTATTACTTGTTAAAAAAGAAAAACAGTAGGGAAAACTTTATAATTTCTACTTCTATATAGTTAAAAGTATTATTTTTACGATGCATATTTGTGTCTTAAATTCTGGTTATTAATCAAGAATGTTTTACATTGAAAGATAAATTTATTTTTTGTGTAATGATGCATTACATTTTTGTAACTTGCTGTTTTTCTTTTAAAGTAATTTTAATATGTAAAGTCAAAGTGCTAAATCACTATAATTTAATATTGAACAGTTTGTTGCCTTTTAAAATAGTTTCTTCTAAGTTTGAAAAAATATGTAATTGTGACAATTATATTTTACTTTTAATAGTGGATTAGTTTTAAATTTAACTTTATATTCTACGGTGGATACACGGGAGAATGCAAAATGGAAAATTTTAACAACGGAGAAATAAGAAACGGAATTTCTGTAAATACACGGGAAAATACTTAACGAAACGGGAAAGTCCCGGCAACTCTGCTGCTGGTACTTTTCCCGTTAATTTCATGATTTTTTTTTTACAGTGTATCATGAATTGGAATAACTTGATATATAAGAAGTAGTGTAGCATTATTATTGTGTTGTTCGTTGTTTATTAAAATTGGATGGTAATTTCCAAAGTGATTAAATCTATAAAAAATATTCCACATTATTTTATTTTTTGTTTCATATTATAACTCAAAAGTTTTTATTGTCTAAAAATATGTATTTAAGTGTAATATGGTTAGGAATGTATATTGTATGTATGCATTTCTAAATTACTTAATAAAGCGTGTATTTCTGAATTACTCAATAAAGTGTGTCTTTCTCAATTACGGTAAAGTGTGTAATTCTCGATTGCACAGTAAAGTGTGTAATTCTCGATTGCACAGTAAAGTGTGTAATTCTCGATTGCACAGTAAAGCGTGTAATTCTCGATTGCACAGTAAAGTGTGTAATTCTCACTTACACAGTCAAGTGTGTAATTCTCACTTACACAGTCAAGTGTGTAAACTGAAATTACACGCTTTTTTACACACATACACAAATCATTCTAGTGGCAAAAAATACCTGCTTTCGTGTGTAAATTTACGCATTTAGTTTTTAGAGTGTGATATAAAGAAAGAATAAATATATAGGTTACTTTCAGTACTAAGCGTTCAGTGTCTTCAGTAAATTACTGGAGGTTTGTCTTTTAAGGAAGAAAAACGACCGAATTTAATTAGCTACCTGAAAATAGGCGCAATGTTTGAACCCCTTCATATGATATATCTAAAATTAATAAAATTATTAATATGATATATTAATGACTTCTGTGTGATTTATGTTTATTTAAATTAAATTGGTTTGACTTTTGAATGAACGGTGTTATAGTTGACTTCAAATGAACGTTGCTATAGTTCCTATTTATATGCTCATTATATAAAAAAAAATCCTCCTAGATTAATTTTCAAAGAAAGTGCCGATTTATTTTTCATACCCAAGGTAGTTTACATTGTATTCTTGGATATTTTATGGTGTAAAAATTACAGTAAATCAACCTTTTTAAATTTATTTATCGCAGGTAATAAAATGTTGTTTTTACTGATGTTAAAAAAACCGATTGAAATAACTTAAAATCAGAATAATATATATATACAATATTTACTCACTTCAACAGCTGGGATAAACGATTGCCTTGGAATTACTTCGTGAACTAGTTCTTCTTTGTATGTGTTTCGATGGTAATCTATTTGGCATCTTCAACTGCTAAAAATCCGCCTTTTTCTGAAGACCAATAGCAAGAGATTCCCCAAAGTGTCCTTTTTCTGAGAATTATTTTGACAACTAGTTTTTGGGTGCCCTTAAAATTCTTGGTAAGGATAGACCGGAAAAAGATGCCCCTTTCTATAGAATTTACGAGTTTGGGACGAAATATACTTAACGAAAACAAATCCGAATCCGAACTCTACCACCCCGCTCTCTATTACTCCCCCGCCTCCGTGAGAAACGGTGGTACAGCTGGGGAAACAAAAACGATCAACCCTTCGTTTTTCGGCTGCTATTGGTCAAGGAATTTTGTGAAAGGTGTCATTTTTCAGGAAATAGCTTAAGGAATTGAGAACTGGCAACCAAAATTGTGTAAGGGGTCGTCTACATATTAAAATGAGTACCAACTTTGAAAATTCCAATGGCAACACCCAATTTTTTTACATAAAAATGTTCAGCACTTTCAAAATACCCTAGGTATAAAAAAGAATTATTTGTTTTGCCTTATTTGCCGAGATATTAAAGCATTAATTTTGAACGCGATTAGGGGAAAATCTCCAAATTAAAAAAGGTAAGATTTAGGTTGTGTCTTTTCAAAACGACAAGCTAACATATTCTCGCCAAAAGGATGCTATAATTAAACCTTCTTCACTGATACGGTGATTTTTTTGGATGTGTTTTTTAAAAAAATTTTTGGATTTTAAAATTCAGAAATAAAATAAAGGCAAGAAGATGAAATTTTAATTTTAAATTAAATCACACATATAACGATTATTTAAAAAGCACATATTTTCGAATATAATAATTTATTTTCATAGCAAATATTTACATGAATATGATTATTTACATGATATTTAGGTTCGGTTCAGCTTGATATTTAGTTGGTTGGTAGACATATGGCTAATTCCATATAACTGTAGTGTAAGTCACGATTTAAGAGGAGATTAAAAGCTTTTTAAATTTAAAACAAGTAGGTTTGTTACAGAATCTGTCACTTAAACCGCTTCCACACAACATTTGTGCTCATCAGGAAACAAACTATTTATACACCTCAGAAAGATATTCGCCAAACAGAGCCTTTACCTAGTTGTAATTAAACATTTAAACGATAAAATTAATTATTTTCATTAATCTTCTTTCTCAGATTTAATAATTAGACTTTATCGTTTGCTAAATTTGTTTGAAGTTCGAAGAATAATAATGTAATCTTTTTTAATAAATATCTTTGTGTCGCCACAATTTCCCATTTACATTTCTTTCGAAAATTCAGTTATTTATCGTTTGTTAAATTAATTTACAGTTCGAAAAATATATAATTAGTGCAATTGATGCTTTAAAAATAAAAGCGAAACTTTGCCTATTTTTTATGCCAAGTTAGAATTATCTATGAATCTTTCTTCATACATATATAATAAACCATCAAAAGAACTCTATTGTGATATTACAACAATCCAAACTGAATTATATCGCATAAATAAATATTCTTTCAAAAGTGTTTATTTTATTTATTTTAAATAAAGTTTCTCATACGTTTAACGAAATGGCAACAGTGAAAATATTGAATAAAAATGGAATTTGCATGTTATTTCAATGTGGATTAAATTATTAGTTATTTAAATTTTAAATAAACTTCTAATTAAATTTTTTTAATGAAATTTGGAATGTAGCCTAATTTGATTTTTTGCTTCAAAATGACGTATCCTACTTGTCTGTGGGACTTGTGGATGGCAACAGTGAAAATATGAATTTAAAATGGAATTTGCATGTTATTTCAATGTAGATAAAAAATTTTTAGTTATTTAAATTTTAAATAAACTTCTAATTTAATTTTTTTTAATGAAATTTGGAATGTAGCCTAATCTGATTTTTTGCTTCAAAATCCACTTATCTGTGTGACTTGTGGTTCTTTCTGTGAAAGTGGGTGACGGACGGACAGACGGACGGACGGACGGACGGACGGACGGACTGAACGATTATAATACCTTCCACTTTTTACTTTATAAACGTAGTGTGGAAGCTAAAATAAACCAAATTAAATAAAATACATGACATTATTTAGTTATAATAAGTGTAGATCAACAATTCCACAATTTTTTTCTTCAAATTTAATGTTAAATGTTGTAGTGATAATCACTTTTTACAAGCGTAACTTACACTACAGACAGGATAATTTTGCATGGAATTACCCATAGATATTCAGATTCAGGTTTGTGTGCTTGGTCAGAGACCCGCTTATAAACCTTCCGCGATATTTAAAGAAAGCAAAAATAAAAAATACCTAACATGATTTGGCAATGATTGTTAAGAAAAGCAGTGGGCACTAATAATTTTAAATAATCAATGTGGTAACAATGAAATATACTGAAAACCGAATTCCAATAATATTTTAGAGTATTTAATTTTTAATCTTAAACACACTTTTTGAAATTGTATTGGAAATAACATACATTTAAACACATAGTAATCGATATAATTTAATGTTAATTATACAAAAAAATCACATTGTATGCACTAGAAACAAGAAAAGATTTTTAGACATTTGACAGACATCAATAATTTGAATAAACATTTACCAATAAACGCTTTTCAACCACCAAACGATAATGCAAGTTAGGATCAAATTTATCAAGTAATTTTTTACACGGTCCCTAAAATTCGTTTTTTTCCCAGTTATTTTTAAAATAACCCGGCAAATAATTGTTGTTGAATTAAAAAAATTCGGGAATCTGGTTCTACTTGATCTACTTTATCGATTTATGTAAAAAAATATTGGGGTTGCTATTCATATTTTATTTTTTCTTATTTAAATTTAAATAAAAAAATAATAAAAATAAAAAAAAATGATGAAAAACTTATGTGATTTGTTTTTGGAAGATTAAGAAGTATATAATGAAAAAAAAATCTTTGTTTAATTCATTTTATTTGTGGAGGTATGAATAAAAGTTTGTGAAACTTTTTTAACATTATGGACGTTCAAGTTTGAATGCTTATATCTCAACAAATAATGCAAAGTAATTAATTTTCTTTTGGATATTGGGTATTTTGAAGGTAATAAATATTTTTATATAAAAAAAATTGGTTGTTGCCATTGGAATTTTCAAAGTTGGTACTCATTTTAATATGTAGACGACCCCTTATACAATTTTGGTTGCCAATTCCTTACGCTATTTCCTGAAAAATTATACCTTTCACAAAATTCCTTGACCAATAACAGCCGAAAAACGAAGGATGGATCGTTTCCCCCCCCCCCCCCCCCCCCCCACCCGCTGTACGTATCGGATTTCACTCAGTGACGGTCCACCCGACTTATGTCACCCCCCCGTGGAATGAAGTTTTTTTTAGGAGAAAACAAGAAAGCGTAAACACAGGCTTTAGACAAACATCGTTGGAGTAAGGCCGCCGACAGGAGGGCGCATCCCGCCATTTTCGGCCGTTCACCACAATTGCCGCTCCTTTAGTAACATGCGTAGCGTAGTGTAATGGTCTTTTGTTTACGGGACTAAAAATTTAAAAAAAATAAGAGAAGTGGAATTTACTCACATTTAAGTACCGCCGAAATTTGCCGCCACTACTCAAATGCCGCCTGAGGCGGCCGCATCATAGCACCTCTCTGCATCATAGCACCACACGGCTCTGCTTGAAGTAAATAGTATTATACCCAATTACAACTTCTTCCCGTACTTTTCTGAAGAGTTTATATTTTGTTGAATTAATCAAATAATTATTCTAGCATTTAGATGGCATAGTAAATTGTACGGGCTTACATTGTAGCTGTTGAAATATGACTATGCTCATTTATATAAGTATTATGTTTGATTATTTTTGTAACAATCAAAACCAGTAGGTTTGTAACAGAAACTGCCTTTTAGAAGTGCTTTCACAAAAAAGTCATGCGTATAACAACAAGCGCCAAATACAGCCATTAATTTATTTTTTTAATGGAAAATTCCATAATTATTGGTTAACGCTTGATAAATGTAGTTGCATTTTAAAGAATAAATATGAAATAATGCTTGCACTTAAAAAGAAGAAAAATAGTTTAAACTTGTTGTAGTATTTGTACTTTGGACTATGAAAGTGGATGACGGACATACGAACAGACGGGCATAGCCTTGATAAAAGCTTTTACTTTTTACGTTATAAACGTAGTGCCGAAGGTAAAATACAACTTTAGTTTCATTAAATTTTTTTTAAATGAAATCACCGATTTCATAGAGAAAATATGCAATGGTATGTAAAATTAATTAAATAAAGTTTTCTGTTTACTAACGGGCTTCTAGGTAAATTATATTTACTTAAGTTCTATATGCATTGATACATTAAATTAGTTTTTGAAAAACTTTTAACAGATAATTTTGTTATACAAATAACAAATAATGAAAATGGGTTGTGTTTGCAGCACTTTAATTAGTATACAATCGTTTTGTACCGAATTTCTTTTGTTGATACTTTACAATATAAAAAGTTATAATACATTTCATTTCGACACATTGTTTAAGTAGTATTATATTTCCGTAACTTTGAAAAAAAGTAATCTTGAAACTCGTGAAACATACATGAACAAACTTTTCATCAATTTAGATTGTGTCGGAAAATCTTTTCGAGTGTAACATTTAGATTAAAAATAAATGAAAATTCACAAAATAGAATAAATTCTTCCTCAAACATTTGCTTTACGCTCTCTTTTGTTGAAAAGCTGTTGCTAAAATCTACACTATTTTCCCACGTGACTTAAAATATAGGAGTGTATGTTTTAGTTGAAATTGAATGCTTCGAAAATTAAACAAATGCGGAAATACGAAATTTTAAACAAATAAACGGTTAAGCTTTAACACCTCGAAATTAAAAAAGTTTGTGTTGTATATAAGTTGAAAATATTCTGCACAATAAAGATTTTTTAGTAGCGTTTCAATTACACATTCTTAATTTTTTGGGAGGAATAGTATTAAAAGTTCATTGCAGATGGCCGATTGATATAATGTAATTCATATATGCATTACGTGGAAACAAACTATGACTAAGTCAATTAAAGTACCATAGAAGTGGGGCTGTGGGGAGCCTAGTGGTCAGCGTCTCGGTCTCGAGATCGGAAGGTCCCGCGATCGAGTCCCGGTACTACTGGAGTACGTGCTCGTTGGGTCCGAAAGTCCTGTGGTCGGTCATTGCGCAGTTTACCACGGGTACAGGTCCCTGGAGACTATTTCCCTCCCCTTCAGGGACATGTCTAAATTGTGGAGGTGGCGATAGATGGCAGCATCTGTCTTGTTTGTGTGTGTATGTCGTGTCCGTCCTTCTTGACGAAGGTTTATAAGCGGGTCTCTGTGACCAAGCACACAAGCCTGAAAATATGTCTACCAACCAACCATTCAAGTTAATGTCTTAGAGAGTTTTTGTTATGGGGGGGGGGGGGGGTACTACAGTTGTTTTAAAATGAAAGTTACCTAAATTTATGTATCGGTTCAGTGGCTGTGAGGTATTGCGTGTCCGCCTCATAAGACCAAGATTACAGGTTCGATCCCGAAATCTTGGCTTATCAGGGAAGATTTTCAGGATGGGAAAATCGTTGGCACGTATTTTATATGATTATGTGGCAGTTGAAAAAACCACTGAGTTCTCATTTGGCCTGGGTTCTCGACATACTTTTACTAACGACATGCTACTGCTAATTAAATCTCGAAATTTTTCACCATCTACAGAGAGTTCAGATTCATTGTAATCTGAGCGTCAAAATCGGTAGCGAGAGCCGCTTACATAGTTCTAAAAAAATGGCTCTCAGTTTTGTGAAATATTCTGCAAAAAGCTTATGCAGCCAGAAAAACAGCCCCGTTTAGAAATAATTCTTAATTTATGTTGAGCAATCCAAAGGTTAGAAATGGGTTACTTAAAATTAATATTTAAATAACTCAATTGTTTCAAAAAATGTGTTGGACCAGTGTTAAAGTAAACCTCTAATATTATATTAATGTATAAGTAGCTTTTTTAAAAGGTGTGTAGTAGCTTTTTTAAAAGGATAAAGTAATTATGGAAATAATTTGTTCAGAGAACATCAATAGAAAGCAATTCATCAACGTCAAGTGCAGATAGTAGAAAGGCAGTCAATATCTTTTTAAATACCTTGTACAGCGAAATTATTGTAATTGAAAAAATAATGCATTTTTACAAAATAAGTATGCCGGAAGATCAACTTTTGTTTAATATGTCATTGGCAACTTGACATCAACTTGTCACTGACATCTGTTTAGACCATATGTTACCGAATTCGATTTGTTATCGACTCCTTATGGAAACTCTTCTCATTTGTTAAAAAGCAAAACTTATCAAATGTGTTGCCAAATTGTAATACGTATTTTTTTAAAAATTGACTTCAATTATTACTTTCTAACTACTTACTTTGTTCTACATCTTCTAGTTCTTCATATAGTTCTTCTCTTAAGTTTTTCGAGAAAATTGCTCTTGCGAAAAGGGTAGAACTGCAGTAGAACTTATAAGGTTTTAAACTTTACCCTATAAAGTTACTTTATAGGGTATAGAGTTACCTTTTAAATGTATTGATTTATTGAGTGGTAATTGAAAGTCGTGTAGTGTTATACACTCCTAGTTCTTTCAATTCAAACGAATTTAAGGGGACGAGGTACCCAAAAAATTTAAATCCAGTATTTTTATCGCTAGCATCCAAATTAAACTATTTTTACAAAGAACTAACATTCAATAAACATATACTGAAAAATAAATTTTAAAAAAAATTAAAAAAATAACAAATTTTCACGTTTTTTCAAATTGCTACTCCTCCGGCAATTTGAAAAAAAAATTAATGGATTTTTTTGCAAAATGTTCCCACAGCATCTATTAATAAAAGTTGGTATGGATGTTGAGCTAACAGTTAAACAAGAACGGTTATGTAGCTTTATGTATAAAAATGGCCAAAAAATAAGATTTTATGCAAATTTTCAACTTCATCATTTAAAAAAAAACTATTCACACTAGATCTTATCCCATACCAACTTTTGTTAATGGTATATGCCTCAATACAGGAAAAGATTTTTGGAGCTCTACATTAATTTACCTAAAAGCCTTAGGGTTTTAACCATTCACAAGCTGAAAAATTTAAAATTGATAAATTCAACAAAATTTCAAAAACCATTTTACTAAAAACCACGATATCATTTTCAATAAACCTCTACCATTATAAAGAAGTCCAGATTTTTTTGTAATATCCTTAGCTCACAGCATTCGAGCATGTTTAATTATTTTCTAGGCAGCCCTAAATTTTGGGTTCCGCGTCCTCTAAAACAATGAAAAGCTGGTTATTGACGTGGTGGTGATTTACTTCCTTATATATGTGTGTCCATCTATCTTCAACTCCCTTTCAAATTCTGCTCTAATCATCCAATTTCAAAAACTCATTATTTTTGTTTGAGTGGTCTGACATCAGATACCTATCCTATTCTTTTATCCGTCCTAACAACAAGAAATTGTATGAGTATTAAATTCCAAAGAAAATAGGTTATTTTTAGAATTTCTTCAGAATTTCTTGTTTCTTTAAAATTCCTAACCTATTCTGGGGTATTCTGAAGTACCATTCATTTTCCGTATTTTTTATCCGTTTAGTTTTAACATGTTGAGTTGCATATTGGAAATAATTTTAAAGTTACTTTCTTAAAACAAACGAGCTGTTTTAACTCTGAGTTAATTTCCACTCCTTTCCGTGCCGAAAAGGCACTTCCCCTATAGGAGTGGATTTCACTCTTTTTGCGGAGTGGGTAAAAGAAATAAAAGAAAACAAACTACGTCCTACACTCTTGAAACGAGCGGTTTTAACTCAGTCTGAGTTAATTTCCACTCCTTTCCGTGCCGAAAAGGCACTTCCCCTATAGGAGTGGATTTCACTCTTTTTGCGGAGTGGGTAAAAGAAATAAAAGAAAACAAACTACGTCCTACACTCTTGAAACGAGCGGTTTTAACTCAATCTGAGTTAATTTCCACTCCTTTCCGTGCCGAAAAGGCACTTCCCCTATAGGAGTGGATTTCACTCTTTTTGCGGAGTGGGTAAAAGAAATAAAAGAAAACAAACTACGTCCTACACTCTTGAAACGAGCGGTTTTAACTCAATCTGAGTTAATATCCACTCCTTTCCGTGCCGAAAAGGCACTTCCCCTATAGGAGTGGATTTCACTCTTTTTGCGGAGTGGGTAAAAGAAATAAAACAAAACAAACTACGTCCTACACTCTTGAAACGAGCGGTTTTAACTCAATCTGAGTTAATTTTCACTCCATTCCGTGCCGAAAAGGCACTTCCCCTATAGGAGTGGATTTCACTCTTTTTGCGGAGTGGGTAAAAGAAATAAAAGAAAACAAACTACGTCCTACACTCTTGAAACGAGCGGTTTTAACTCAATCTGAGTTAATTTCCACTCCATTCCGTGCCGAAAAGGCACTTCCCCTATAGGAGTGGATTTCACTCTTTTTGCGGAGTGGGTAAAAGAAATAAAAGAAAACAAACTACGTCCTACACTCTTGAAACGAGCGGTTTTAACTCAATCTGAGTTAATTTCCACTCCTTTCCGCGCCGAAAAGGCACTTCCCCTATAGGAGTGGATTTCACTCTTTTTGCGGAGTGGGTAAAAGAAATAAAAGAAAACAAACTACGTCCTACACTCTTGAAACGAGCGGTTTTAACTCAATCTGAGTTAATTTCCACTCCTTTCCGTGCTGAAAAGGCACTTCCCTATAGGAGTGGATTTCACTCTTTTTGCGGAGTGGGTAAAAGAAATAAAAGAAAACAAACTACGTCCTACACTCTTGAAACGAGCGGTTTTAACTCAATCTGAGTTAATTTCCACTCCATTCCGTGCCGAAAAGGCACTTCCCCTATAGGAGTGGATTTCACTCTTTTTGCGGAGTGGGTAAAAGAAATAAAAGAAAACAAACTACTTCCTACACTCTTGAAACGAGTGGTTTTAACTCAATCTGAGTTAATTTCCACTCCTTTCCGTGCCGAAAAGGCACTTCCCCTATAGGAGTGGATTTCACTCTTTTTGCGGAGTGGGTAAAAGAAATAAAAGAAAACAAACTACGTCCTACACTCTTGAAACGAGCGGTTTTAACTCAATCTGAGTTAATTTCCACTCCTTTCCGTGCTGAAAAGGCACTTCCCCTATAGGAGTGGATTTCACTCTTTTTGCGGAGTGGGTAAAAGAAATAAAAGAAAACAAACTACGTCCTACACTCTTGAAACGAGCGGTTTTAACTCAATCTGAGTTAATTTCCACTCCATTCCGTGCCGAAAAGGCACTTCCCCTATAGGAGTGGATTTCACTCTTTTTGCGGAGTGGGTAAAAGAAATAAAAGAAAACAAACTACGTCCTACACTCTTGAAACGAGCGGTTTTAACTCAATCTGAGTTAATTTCCACTCCATTCCGTGCCGAAAAGGCACTTCCCCTATAGGAGTGGATTTCACTCTTTTTGCGGAGTGGGTAAAAGGAATAAAAGAAAACAAACTACGTCCTACACTCTTGAAACGAGCGGTTTTAACTCAATCTGAGTTAATTTCCACTCCTTTCCGTGCCGAAAAGGCACTTCCCCTATAGGAGTGGATTTCACTCTTTTTGCGGAGTGGGTAAAAGAAATAAAAGAAAACAAACTACGTCCTACACTCTTGAAACGAGCGGTTTTAACTCAATCTGAGTTAATTTCCACTCCTTTCCGTGCTGAAAAGGCACTTCCCCTATAGGAGTGGATTTCACTCTTTTTGCGGAGTGGGTAAAAGAAATAAAAGAAAACAAACTACGTCCTACACTCTTGAAACGAGCGGTTTTAACTCAATCTGAGTTAATTTCCACTCATTTCCGGTGCCGAAAAGGCACTTCCCCTATAGGAGTGGATTTCACCCTTTTTTTTTTTAAGAGTGTAGACACAAAATATTTTGATTATTTACCATTGTATGCCGACATTCATTATTCTTCGGGCATTCACATGAATATATACTGATGTTAACACAAATATAACTATTTATATAATACTAATTTACTCCTGGATAAAAGTCATTACTGTTTCCATTAGTTGATGTAATCGTTACTGTAATGAACATTAGCTGTTAATGTCTTTTAATCATTTATAGTAATTACCGTCCGAATGAATGATACTCAAGTTTAGTCCACATCAGGGTCTTTATTTCTCCCTTATCTTTGGTCTAAGACTGCAAAAGAGTTTTTGGGTCGTATTGGGTTTTTGTATATAAAGTTGAATAAATAATCTGACATCATGCATAAATTTGAGTAAGAGCTATAGGGTTATATAATTTGTATAGTATAAATTAAAATAAATGATATTACATCATATATAAATTTGGGAAAACCCCAAGTCATAATGATTACTCATTGACTAAATATTTTGTTAAGTTGGGATTACGTGAAATATACTCAGATTATCGTCGGTCAAATGATAAAACCACGAATGTGCAAACACACAGGGATGGAAAACTGGATACTGCTAAGCCCACGGTTTTCAAATACCGCCATTCCCTAGAATTTGCACATATCTGGCCTTGTAAGTTGAATAGACAGTAATTGCACTAGGTGATAAAAGATTTTTTCGGTTTTAATATGAAAATAAAAAATTTAAGGGGGAATGGGCGCATTTAACCGGGGATCTCCAAAGCAAAGTGCATCAGTGTTAATCCTATGGAGAAAAAAATATTTTCTCTGCCACATTTCTCCGGCTGTATTGAATATTTTTACACGCAGATTTTTTTATATGATAAATGTAGCTAGCTGACTTACAGGTCCCGACCTTCCCACTTTTTGAAATGGGTTCGAATATTTTTTTTAATTTTCAATAAATAATTTTACACAAAATATTGGAAGCAATTTCAAAAAGTGGGAAGATGGAGACCTGTAAGTAATCTACATTTATTATATAAAAAAAAACGTTTGTAAAAATATTCAATACAGCCGGAGAAATGTGGCAGAGAAAATAGTTTTTTCGCTATAGGATTAACACTGAGGCACTTGAGTTTGGAGACCCACGGTGCAGCGCGCCCATTCCCCATTCATACGCACTCTTCTTTCTTCAACGTTATGCTGTAGTTGAAGGTGGCCTGGATCTTATGCCGTCCACCTAAGTTTAGATACCGGTTAAGTGTAGGTCACTTATTGTTTTTCAAACAATTAATTACCTTAGAGAAAATATTTTTAATACATGAATCTTTTCTGTATTGATTTGTTATGGATGAATTCTGTCAACATATTTTTTTCCGTAGCGTTACAAATATTTTCTGGCAATTTCTGTGCCAGAAATTGTAGATAATGTGTCAGAATATTCTTTCAATGCCCTATTTTACCTTACTGTTACTACTACTTTACCCTACCATTCTTATGCCCCACACTTCCCTACTTTAACCGATGGTTTAAGCGTCTTAAAAAAAACTGAAATCGAAGCATCTGACAAGTACACTGTTAAAAATTTGGTGCTTGGTTTCACCATGATATTGGTTCCTAGTAGCTGCAACGGCTGTGTGGTGAAATGTTTCACCTTTTTTTGGTGTTTGGTTGAACCATTTTTCTGGATTGGAAACAAAAACCTGAGAAATGGTTCAACCTAATACCAAAAATATGGTGGAACGTTTCACCATTCAGCCGTTGCAGCTACTAGGAACCAATATCATGGTGAAACCAAGCACTAAATTTTTAACAGTGTATCAGTCGTTTATTTGTTTAAAAATTGACGCAGCATAAGGGGTCTAGCACGATTTCAGAAGTTTCGTCAAAAACAAAATTTTTTAGCGGTAAGTTTATGCAACATTTAATGCTTTTACATTAGAATGGATTATTAATTATCAAAACGCACGAATCTTGATCTTATTTGTGCATGAAAAAATGCGTATTTTTAGAGCTTTCAACTTTAAATTCCATTAAATTGATGTGCCCCTCAACAAATACTAAAAGATATTTTTATAAACTCCTTGGAAAATACACTTCTAAATTCATATTTGTTTGAAAAATATGTTTTTATAAAGAATATTGTGTGTAGGATTTTGCTCGGGAGTGAAGAGGATGAAGACGGGACAACACTCTTAAACATTGTTTGCTTGGTTTCACCATAATAATGGTCCCTCAAAACTTGAGAAATTGTTCAACCAAATACTGTGGTGAAACAGTATACCACACAACCGTTGTAGCTACTATCTAAACCATATTTTTGGAGAAACCAAGCGCCAAACAGTTCGCCCAACAGTTGACAGTTTGACAATTGAAGAACTGAGTGGAAGAACGTGCTAAGTGACAACAAGGTGAAACGAGAAAATGAGCTTTAAAGTTTTTTGTCTGCACTAAGATCTGTGGGAATCGGTACTTGTAAACCGTAAAACATATTCTAAACTTTAAATTTATGGAAAAGGGAAAACTTGTTATCTTTAAAGTAGCTAGTAATCTGTTCATTGACACAAAAATCTCAATTTTTTAAAAAATCACATAGCACGTTCTAAGCTCTTCAATTTTTGCATAATTTTTTTTTATAAAAAAATAATTTAGTAATTCATTTGCTGAATTACTATCAGACCATGAAAATGAAAATCATAATGGGATGCGGTGCTATTATTTTATTATGATGTGAAAATGAATTCCTTGTATTTTGTGTAGAATAACCGGACTCCAGTAATATTTAAAAAAGCTTAACAACTTATATCTAAATTGAATGAACGAAATGACACAGTATTGATTTCTTGTTTTCGCTTAAAATGACACATCATTTAACACAAGTTATCTTTTAAACAAATGAGGCTTTTAGTAGATTGGGTGCCAGCCGGACATGGGGCGCCAATTTCTTAGCCTCGCTGTCTTTACAATTTCTTACGGTAGAGTGACAGATTAAACAACGGTTAAAGATGCTGTTAATATAAATCAAACATTTAATTTAAATCAACATTCTTTACATTAATATTTGTATATTTACAAAATCATTACGATATTCGTTCTATCTTACGAACATCTCGTCCGACGACGCTTCCCAGTTCCAAGTTGAATCTTTTCCCCCCTCCTCTTCAGCTCAGTTCGTTTGTTAGAACTGTTACTTTGTTATCTTCTGTTATTTTGTTATCTTCAGGTGTAAGAGTTACATGGGCTCATCAATCTGCCTTAGGTGAAAAAAAAATTTAAAGGAAGAGAGTATCATTATTTATAACAAACATGAATACTGGGAATTTACTTTTTAGTCTATCATTTAAATTTTTCTTCACCTACACTGTTAAAAATTTGTGCTTGGTTTCACCATGATATTGGTTCCTAGTAGCTGCAACGGCTGAATGGTGAAACGTTCCACCATATTATTGGTATTCGGTTGAACCATTTCTCAGGTTTTTGTTTCCAAATCCAGAAAAATGGTTCAACCAAACACCGAAAAAAAGGTGAAACATTTCACCATTCATCCGTTGCAGCTACTAGGAACCAATATCATGGTGAAACCATCCAATATCATGGTGAAACCTAGCACCAAATTTTTAACAGTGTAAGGCAGATTGATGAGCCCATGTAACTCGTACACCTGAAGATAACAAAATAACAGTATTCAATAAAGGTACTTGAAAAGCATTCAATGGCTCAATTCCAGATGGTGGTCATATATTACCTAATTCAACCACAGGTCTAAGACTAGAATGAAAAAAAGCCCCCAAAAAAGATAAAAAAAGAAAATTTCACTCAAAATAAATAATATTATCCCTAATAATAATACCTCTTACTACTACTCTCGAATGTCCCCCCTGAAAAGTTCCTTCACGCACTACATCACGTCATCATGCAGTTAGTTCGAGGGTAGCGAGAACATTTTTGCCTCTAATAGTAGGTAAAAAAACGTGAAAAAAAGCATTCAATGGCTCAATTCCAGATGGTGGTCATACATTACCTAATTCAACCACAGGTCTAAGACTAGAATGAAAAAAAGCCCCAAAAAGATAAAAAAAGAAAATTTCACTCAAAATAAATAATATTATCCCTAATAATAAGACCTCTTACTACTACTCTCGAATGTCCCCCTGAAAAGTTCCTTCACGCACTACATCACGTCATCATGCAGTTAGTTCGAGGGTAGCGAGAACATTTTTGCCTCTAATAGTAGTAAAAAAAACGTGAAAAAAAGCATTCAATGGCTCAATTCCAGATGGTGGTCATACATTACCTAATTCAACCACAGGTCTAAGACTAGAATGAAAAAAAGCCCCCAAAAAAGATAAAAAAAGAAAATTTCACTCAAAATAAATAATATTATCCCTAATAATAAGACCTCTTACTACTACTCTCGAATGTCCCCCCGGAAAAGTTCCTTCACGCACTACATCACGTCATCATGCAGTTAGTTCGAGGGTAGCGAGAACATTTTTGCCTCTAATAGTAGGTAAAAAAACGTGAAAAAAAGCATTCAATGGCTCAATTCCAGATGGTGGTCATACATTACCTAATTCAACCACAGGTCTAAGACTAGAAGGAAAAAAAGCCCCAAAAAGATAAAAAAAGAAAATTTCACTCAAAATAAATAATATTATCCCTAATAATAAGACCTCTTACTACTACTCTCGAATGTCCCCCGGAAAAGTTCCTTCACGCACTACATCACGTCATCATGCAGTTAGTTCGAGGGTAGCGAGAACATTTTTGCCTCTAATAGTAGGTAAAAAAACGTGAAAAAAAGCATTCAATGGCTCAATTCCAGATGGTGGTCATACATTACCTAATTCAACCACAGGTCTAAGACTAGAATGAAAAAAAGCCCCCAAAAAAGATAAAAAAAGAAAATTTCACTCAAAATAAATAATATTATCCCTAATAATAAGACCTCTTACTACTACTCTCGAATGTCCCCCCTGAAAAGTTCCTTCACGCACTACATCACGTCATCATGCAGTTAGTTCGAGGGTAGCGAGAACATTTTTGCCTCTAATAGTAGGTAAAAAAACGTGAAAAAAAGCATTCAATGGCTCAATTCCAGATGGTGGTCATACATTACCTAATTCAACCACAGGTCTAAGACTAGAATGAAAAAAAGCCCCCAAAAAGATAAAAAAGAAAATTTCACTCAAAATAAATAATATTATCCCTAATAATAAGACCTCTTACTACTACTCTCGAATGTCCCCCCGGAAAAGTTCCTTCACGCACTACATCACGTCATCATGCAGTTAGTTCGAGGGTAGCGAGAACATTTTTGCCTCTAATAGTAGGTAAAAAAACGTGAAAAAAAGCATTCAATGGCTCAATTCCAGATGGTGGTCATACATTACCTAATTCAACCACAGGTCTAAGACTAGAATGAAAAAAGCCCCCAAAAAAGATAAAAAAAGAAAATTTCACTCAAAATAAATAATATTATCCCTAATAATAAGACCTCTTACTACTACTCTCGAATGTCCCCCCGGAAAAGTTCCTTCACGCACTACATCACGTCATCATGCAGTTAGTTCGAGGGTAGCGAGAACATTTTTGCCTCTAATAGTAGGTAAAAAAACGTGAAAAAAAGCATTCAATGGCTCAATTCCAGATGGTGGTCATACATTACCTAATTCAACCACAGGTCTAAGACTAGAATGAAAAAAAGCCCCCAAAAAGATAAAAAAAGAAAATTTCACTCAAAATAAATAATATTATCCCTAATAATAAGACCTCTTACTACTACTCTCGAATGTCCCCCCTGAAAAGTTCCTTCACGCACTACATCACGTCATCATGCAGTTAGTTCGAGGGTAGCGAGAACATTTTGCCTCTAATAGTAGGTAAAAAAACGTGAATTAATTGACGTTTATTTACATTATGATCTTTAAACATGTCTTCCCTGGAAAATAGGAGAACAAGAGGTGATTTAATTCAGTTATTCAAATTCAACAAGCAGGGAGACATGGAGTGCTTAGGTTTTAACTAAAATAGTCAAACAAGAGGACATGGTCAGAAACTTAAAAAATTCCTGCTTCAGAAAGTAGGTAGGAAAACGTTATTTTCACAATAGAGCTGTCAATGAGTGGAATGCTTAACCAGATTATGTTGTTTATTCGAAGAGTGTAGAAGAATTCAAGAAGAATCTCGATAGTTATTGGGAACTGGTAAAAAATTTGATTTTTTTTTGGATTAAACTTGTATTGGCTCTGGCCTGTTGTTGATTAAAATTTTTGTATGTGTATTAGTATCGATTACAATTTTTATTTTCGAACTCTTGTACACAAAAAATAAGTTGAATTCGGCTAACGATTTTGTTGATTTATATGAGCGTCTAATCATCCGCAATATTAAGACAGACAATATCGAGCAGAAAGGATTGTCAAAAGCTACGAAACTTGTTTTGACAAATGAAAAATCCTAAAAAAAATGAGATTTTTTATATCTCTGAGATTCTACATGAAAAACTATTTTAAGCCCAGGTAAACATGCATTGTTTTTATCGTAAAAATACTAACTATTTAGCTATTTTATTTTAACTATTTTATTTTTTGAATAGTTGGCCCTCTAGGGAAATAATAATTTTATCCTGAATAACTTATTAAAATTCTATGCTGCTAAAAGGCTTTGGGGCTTTAACAATTTTTTTTAGTTATTTTCAGTTTATAACATATTTTTCCAAACTATACTTTTTTATACTTCTATTACAATTGTTAAAATATTCCGGTCTACAAGTTGATAAGAAGTTAATGTGCTTTATAGAAAATCCTTAGTTTTATTTCTGTATTCTTTCCTTTATGAATGTGTAAATATATACTTAGTAAATTATTGTTTATTTTATATGAAAGGAAATATGGAACAAAACTAATTTTATGATATTTTTTATAGAAACATCACTGATTATTTTATGTTAACCAAAAACTTCTTTGAAAATGTGCCACAAATTTATTCATTAAAGCCCCATGTGGTTCTTTTAAGTTTACAAAATTCATCAAAAAAATATTTCTTTGAATAAAAGAAAAATTTCTTTAAAATATTTTCGAAAGTTTCTAAGGAATATGCCGAGTCTGCAAAGGCTTAGCCTCCAAGAAAGCAGCCCCATTGGAGAAAAAATATTTTCGGAAGTTTTGAAAATAACAGCAACTTTTATTTGATTTTATGTCAATTTAGTTAAGGTAATTGACCATTTTAAACACAAATGAGCTTGAAGCATTTCCTCAATAAAACCATTTATTGAAATCCATTGTTGACCCTTTTGTGAATACGTTAACATCTTTTCTTACCGAATATAGAAACGTTAACTTTGAATTTTTAAAATTCGTTTTTCGTATAACTTAATTTATCCTCTATAAATTGTTCAGGTCTATTAATTTCTTTTACTTTTACATTTTTGTCTATTTAGATAAACTTGAAACTCTACATTTTTGCTATTGGGCATAAATAGGTTAAACACCGCAAAGTACTTTATTCGTAAAAGATACATACTTGTGAAGAATAAACATATATTATTTAAAATATATTTGCAAAAAAATGCAGGAGGGAACTTAATCCTCTTTAGAATAATGTTTTGTTAGAAATATTTTAAAGAAAATTTAAAAGCTCACATCATCGGCTTCGAGTATAAATATTCTTAATTAACTTTTATTCGACATTTCTCTTACGTTTTTTTATTCACCAAAATTTGCTGCTTCCAGTGTGTTAGAGTTACAGAGCAAAAGTGTTCGAATATAATTTTGTTCGAATCAAATCAAATTACCATAACAAAGTTTGTCATATAGGACCAGAAAGTTTTTTTCGCTTTAATCAAAATATAAAGATTTTATGAACATTATCAACTGCAAGGTTTTTAAGTGCCGCCAATATACACCTAAAATTTTTGCGACAAATCATAAAATAAAGAAGTAGATTTGTAACAGAATCTGTCACATAACCCGCTTCCACACAACAGTTGTGTTTAACAGGTAAAAAGGCGCCAAACACAGCATTAATTCTATATTAAACATTTACATGCTAAATTTGACTAGTTTCGTTTATTTTATTTCGAAAATTCAATGATTATTACTTATCGTTTGCAAAAATTAATTTATATTTCAAAGAATAAATATGTAATATTCCTTGCTTTTAAATAGAACGACAAAAGATTTCATAACAACATACAAAGAATCTCGTAGTGAAATATATTTGACGTCATTTCAAACTAATCGATGTCGCAAAAATAAATTTATTTTAGTTTATATTGTCGAAAAGAATTAAAGTTTCTCGAGCGATTGTTGCGAATGGCAATGGTGATTTAATTTTAATAAAAATGGCTTCCTATTTTTTTTAAAATGAGCATTAGATTTTGAGTTTTTTTTATAAATAATTGAAGTACTTCGAATTCGAATTCTTTTCTGAAATTTTCAATGTATTCTAATTTCAATGCGCCGAATTTTTTGACGTATCACACTTGTCCGTAGCATTTGTAGTTTGGGCTATGAAAGTGGGTGAAGGACAGACGGACGGACAGACAGACAGACGGACTGAACGATTATAATACCTCCTACTTTTTACGTTATAAATGTAGTGTGGAAGCTATAACACTTTATTTAAAATCAAAACACTTTCCAAAATTCTAAATACCTTGATTTAACATCAAAATACTTTAAAACACTTCATTTTAAATAAAAGTAGTCAATCGGATTTAGCTGGAAAATGGGCCAGCACTTCTCTTGCAAGGGCGTTAATATGTAAGTACCCTTTAGTATTACTCCTATTTTAGTAACGAAGAAACTGAATGGCCTAAAATGCCCTTGTTCCTGCATGCATAATAAATCTGTAAACTATTTAACGATATTGTCAGCATATAACTGTTATTTAACTATATTACTTTGTCAATGTTTAAGTTTTGGTTAAAGTTTATATTTTCAGTTATCTTTATGTATGAGTCTTTAAAAGGAATTTCAAATTGCACTTTAGCATAAAACATGCCCCTAGCTGTTTAAAATTTAGATATTTACACTTACGTCGCTCTCAAACAATTCTTTTATTTTTACATAACATTTACCTTTTGAAAAATCTTTTTTTTATAAATGTTTAGGTCTTGTAATGTTTTTTGCTTGTTTACACAAATGGATTTTTAACTTAATACTCTAATGTTTTGTAGGTATATGAAGAAAAATATTGTATAAAAAAACTAACGCAATGCGACATTTTAACGAATTTTTTACGACGCATGTTCCGAAATTTCAAACTTCATATTTTGGGAAGAAAAATGTAATGTTTAAAGGAAGGATTATTAACTTTATAAAATTGAGTTCTGTATAAAAAATACACTATGTTATATTTACTTTGTAAAAAAAACCCTTTTCTCAATGTTATGTCTTTTTTTTATCTATAAAAATCATTTCATTTTATAACGAAATAAATCGCAAATACAACTAAATCCATTTGAAACCAATTGCCGACATTGGTAATAAAAATTTATTTCTGATAAAAAATAATCTTATTGGTCTATAATTCATTTTAATGCAGAGCATTACATCAAAGGAAATCGGGTTACTCACCTTTTATAAAAAGTTTAATTTCCTTTTAGGAATATCATTTGAAAGAATTCCACACCTACTAAAAAAGAAATTAATTCAAAGAACTATCAATGGAATTTTTTGTCATTACTTTTCAAACATAAATGGCGATTACAGTATTTGATAATCCCTCAAACAATTGAAGAGCTTAGTGGAAGAACGTGCTAAGTGACAAAAAGGTGAAAACGAGAAAATTAACTTTAAGATTTTAGTTTGCACTCGGATCTGTTGAAAGCGGAATTTGAAAACCTTAAAAAATATACTAAATTTAAAGCTTATGAAAAAGTGGATACTTATTATCTTTTAAGAAGTTAGTAATATGTTCAATGACACAAAAATCACAATTTTTTCAAAAATGTCACATAGCACGTTCTTCCACTAAGCTCTTCAATTTAAGTTTCATTTGGCTGATTTTTTGGATGAACTCAAAAAAGCTATGCTTAGAGTATTCTGCCGTGAACAGGTTGGTTGGTTGGTAGACATATAGTTTCAGGCTTGTGTGCTTGGTCACAAAGACCCGCTTATAAGCCATCGTCAAGAAGGACGGTCACGACATACACACACATACAAGACAGATGCTGCCATCAATCGCCACCTCCACAATTTAGACATGTCCCTGACTGAAGGGGAGGGAAATAGTCTCCAGGGACCTGTACCCGTGGTAAACTGCGCAATGACCGCCCACAGGACTTTCGAACCCAACAGATTTAACGAGCACGTACTCCGCATATACTCGGTGGGTCTTCAGTGGTACCGGGAAACGATCGCGGGACATTCCGATCTCGAGACGAGACGCTGACCACTAGGCTCCCCACAGCCCGTGGGCAGGTGAACTGCAGTATCTAGACGAATGATTTGAACCATTGGACTGTGACAGCGGACTGTGACAAAGTGCCCTTTCGTCCAAATTAATTTTCCAAAATTTGTGTAATTTGAAAAACTGAAATTGAAAAAAAAATTAAAATCACAAAAATGTATTTTAATGCAAAAAGCAAACTTCAAAATTAATTATTGAATATTATTGTTCAATTTCATTATAGAACTTTTTAAAAAATATATATCATGTACTGTGCAGAGATTACATATGCTGATTGATAATTGAATAACAAAAGCGAGCTTAGTTACCTGAGCTATTGTTATTTAAAATGAATTTATTTTGTTAACACGTTTTATCTTGAATAAGATTTGGATGTAGTATATTTTAAAGATATACAGTAAACTCCCGATAATCCGCGGTCCCCGGTCCCCTCCCCCTTGCAAAAATAATAATTTAACTAAACGCAGAGAAATTAAATTTATATCTTTCAATTTCAAAACTTGTTGGAAGAATGTATTCCAAGAACAACGAACTCCTTTAAACACATTTAAAAACTATTAATACATTTTAAGACCGAAGAATGCATTATAAGAACAACGAATGCATTAAAAAAATAAGAAGACCATAATAAGACCATAGAAAACTTGGTGTGTGCTAAAATGTGTTCGGCCAGGTGCACATCACGTGCAGATTTTTGTCAAAAAGCGCCACTTGTAAAAGAGACTGCTCGCAATTTTAATTCAACTGCTTTGCGTGATTTTGACAGTAACGAAATGCGTGAGAAACGAAAATAAGTTGTGATCAGGAGCCAGAAGACAACACATTGAAGAATAAAGTAAGTCATAAAAAAGCTCTTTCTAATCTAAGCGAATTGATCAAATTAAACAGTTTACTAAAGATTGCATATTTTAATATACCCATTCCACTGAGAACAAATATCATCGGCGGCGAAAGTGTTCTATCAATCTTTATAGTAGACAAAAATTCAATTTTTTCTAGGAAGTGTGAGAATGTCAATAGTTTGTAAGCTTATGTATATTAAAACAAGTAGGTTTGTAACAGAATCTGTCACTTAACTCGCTTCCACATATTTGTGTTTAACAGGAAAAAACGCGCCAAACACAACATTAATTCTATATTTAACATTTACAAGCTAAATTTGGCTAGTTTCATTTATTTTATTTCGAAAATTCAATAATTATTACTTATCGTTTGCAAAAATTAATTTATATTTTAAAGAATAAATATGTCATATTCCTCGCTTTTAAATAGAATGAAAACATTTCATATCACCATACAAGGATTCCGTAGTGAAATATATTTGACGTCATTTCAAACTGATCGATGTTGCAAAAATAAATTTATTTTAATTTATTGTCTAAAAGAATTAAAGTTTCTCGAGCGATTGTTGCGAATGGCAAATGTGATTTAATTCTAATAAAAACAGTGCCTTTAGCTATTTGTAATTCAAACTTTTAAACGCCAAAATTAACTATTTTCATTAATCTTCTTTCTCAGATTTAATAATTAGACTTTATCGTTTGCTAAATTTGTTTGAAGTTCGAAGAATAATTATGTAATCTTTTTTAATAAATATTTTTGTCGCCACAATTTCCCATTTACATTTCTTTCGAAAATTCACTTATTTATAATTTGTTAAATTAATTTACAGTTCAAAAAATTTATAATTTGTACAATTGATGCTTTAAAAATAAAAGCGAAACTTAGCATATTTTTTTTTATGTTAAGTTAGAATTCTCTATGCATCTTTCTACATACATATATATAGAACCATTAAAAGAACTCTATTGTGATAATACAACAATCCAAACCGAATTATATCACATAAATAAATATTTTTTCAAAAGTGTATTTTTATTTTAACAAAAGTTTCTCGTACGTTTAACGAAATGGCAACAGTGAAAATATTGAATAAAAATGGAATTTGCATGTTATTTCAATGTAGATTAAATTTTTAGTTATTTAAATTTTAAATAAGCTTCTAGTTTAAATTTTTTAATGAAATTTGGCATGTAGCCTAATCTGATTTTTTGCTTCAAAATGACGTATCCCACTTGTCTGTGGGACTTGTGGATGACAACAGTGAAAATATGAATAAAAATAGAATTTGCATGTTATTTCAATGTAGATAAAAAAATTTAGTTATTTAAATTTTAAATAAACTTCTAATTTAAATTTTTTAATGAAATTTGGAATGTAGCCTAATCTGATTTTTTGCTTTAAAATGACGTATCCCACTTGTCTGTGGGACTTGTGGTTCTTTCTGTGAAAGTGGGTGACAGACAGACGGACTGAACGATTATAAAACCTTCCACTTTTACGTTATAAACGTAGTGTGGAAGCTAAAAAGAATGCTTGCATTTGAAATTTAGTTCTAAATTAAATAAATGTAAGGTTATTAGTCTAATTATAGTAATTAATAATTTAAACTAGTAATTAAATTTATTCATTTAGTATTTAAATTCACCCTCAATTAGTTATTAATGTAATTACGGTTAAATAGATACTGCTACAATAATTAATAATATAAATTGATGAGGTGCCAAAGCTAATTTATGAGGGCGTCTAAAAATGAATAGTTTTAAGAAAATCCCTCACCCCTTCTGGTTTTGCTGACCCCCCCCCCCCCGACAAAATTGTATTAATCCACCACTGCCCCCCCCCCATCTGCGTGAATTTCAAAAAGTTTTTTTTTTAATTCCAAAGTATGATTAGAGGTATAAGGAATTAACAAAATTCATTTTCAATAAACGTCAATTCTTAATTTAATTGTGCTTTCGTAAAAATATAAATTTCGTTTAATGACTAGATTTATAAATATTTACATGGAAAACAGGCGTTTAGTAAGTAATTGTTTAAATTTTTGATCAATTGGAATTGCGTTTTTGTGTCAGAATTTGTCACAGAAGTTTTATTGGTATGATAAATTATTATTTTTTTTATTGGGATGGTGTACAAAAGGTGAAGTAAACAAATTAAGTTTTGTTTAAAACCAATTACTTTTACATAATTTAAAATTTTGGGGTCTATTGCTTTTAATTGGTTTGTAATTTACTTTTATTCTTAGTAAATTGTCAACTTATACTTAGATTGATTTATACTATCCCACTCTTTTATAATTTTAAAATTGTACGAAAGGGAAAATAAGAATCCGGTAAGAGCAAAAAATAACTGTTACATTTGAAAAAGTTAACGATCATTTTTTTTTTTTTACTTTTAAAAACGGTTATAACATAAAGGTATTTTATTTTTTCATTATGTGTCTTAAATAATTCAGTGACTACCAATAATGTAACAACAAGTAATTTATGTTGTGCATTTAAAAGTAGAATGTAAATGCCTTTTTTTTAAAATTCTGTTTCCTATAATAATAGGGGATACTCGGGTGATATGATATTTTTAACACACATTTTTAAAAATACATTTCAGTAACTATATAAACCTCACGTATCTTATTTGTTGCAGTTGTCTTTGAAATGAATAATTATTTTTAAAAATTAAAATCGGCTATCATGATTGTAAATTTAGTATATTTATTAGGGGTATTCCAGGCCATCAGGAATTTGTATAAAAGTGCCCTTCTGAAGTTAAGCCCCCCCCCCCCCTCCCCTTGAAAAAATCCTGCCTGCGCGCCTGGTTGCACGTTTAACTTGCAGAGTAGTGTCCACTACAAGTACTCTGCATCGCCATTCGCCATGAATAAAAGGAAAGCTGTCGCTTTAATATTAATTGCTCATACAATTAAAAATCAAAATGCCCGTAAAATACGCAAGTGTTGGAGAAGTATAGGTTCTGAAAGGAAATGAACTAGGATTTTTTTAGAAATTTATTTCAGGAATTATCTATAGAGGACCCTCAGCAATTAAAAAATATATATGTATGTCGGCATCCGATTTGGAAACTTTTTACTGAAGTTGAAGATCAAACTTGCGGCAGTAGGAGAATCCGTCGACCCCCCCCCCCTTCAAAAACAAAAGTAGAAGCTATTATCACACGTGTATTCCAGAGATCAAGAGCAAGCAAAACAAAAACAACCATGCATCTAGCTACACAGTTTGCAATAAGCTTGCAAGAATTTCGAATCTGTTGGAACCAAGCAAGTTGAGTTGCACAAACCGGTTACATTTCTAACACTTCTTACACTACCGGACACTAACCTTAAGACACAGGGTCCCATACGTTCATTGGCAACTTTTGACTATTGTGCGAGAAATTCAATTGGTGGATTGGATGGCCGGACCCTATAACGTAATTATACTTTGGAAAATGTGAGCTTTTTCAACTAGGGCCTTCTTTTTTAAAATTTTTTAATCGATTTTCTGAAACTTCTATATATACATTAGTCTACAGAATTAGCTTGTTAAATATTAAGAACAAAACATATTTTGCAATAAATTTTCCTCTAAACATATTAGTTGGTAGACATATATTTTCAGGCTTGTGTGCTTGGTCACAGAGACTCGCTTATAAGCCTTCGTCAAGAAGGACGGACACGACATGCACACACATACAAGACAGATGCTGCCATCTATCGCCACCTCTACAATTTAGACATGTCCCTAAAGGGGCTAAACATATTAAGCATGTTTCAGTCTTGAGTTGCCACAGAAATGCTGAATGAAATTAAATTCTTTCTCTAGCGTCGATTGGCGAATCAATGTCACGTGGAGACAGACCACCTATCGGAGACCATCGGTAGAAGGAAGAACAAGAATGAAAGATGTTAGAAAATACGTCACTTGAAACCAGCCAATTGATTCTGGTGTTGTGCATTCTACAACTTTAGTTACGTAATTCATAATAGGAGTGACAAAACAAAAATGACTTTGAACTTACCTTACATAATAACTAAGGAAACAAACTTATACTCGAGAAAGCACGTCAAACAATTTTTTTTTCACAAAGTCATTGTGATACTCGTATTTCGCTCGCAATTAACTGACAGAAATGAAGAGGCATAATTTTCCAAATGAAGAAAAACTTTTACATGGTTTGATGCGCCTGTTGTTTCTGTATTCAATGCTATACATTCTCTAGATATGGATTTTTTAAAGCAGCGAGCCGTTAGAAAAATAAACAGAGGTAAGTGAATTATTGTTGTCTAAATTGATAGGTGGTGACCGCATATCTTCATAAAATGTAAAAAAAACAATGCTATAATATTTCAACTACAAGCTAGCTGAAAAAATGTGTCTATTTATAACAAGAACGCGATGAATGGTGTTTGAAATGCAGTATACTTGATCAAAATTTTACTAAAACTTCAAAGGTATCAGTAACGGAAATTAGGTGGTAATAACTATGCATTTTTTAAATAAAACAGTCAAATTTATTGTCGCCTCCGTAGTGTATAGGTTATAACTCTGGACAGCAGAGTTGGAGGCCTGGGTCCGATTCCAGGGTAAGACTTGGAGGATAAGATTGGCGGGAAATTGTACCCATTCCAAATCTTGCGATTGGGTGATAACCTATTAGACTGTTTGTCATAAATAAATGAAAAAAATAATGATGAGCCTTTTGAAACATGTCCCTTAAATTTACGATACCGTTAGTGAATTTTATTACAACTATCCTATGTTTTGTTTAGTTCATATTGTTTAAGAAGGATTGTCAGTCCCATAGAGCTAATGCAATAGTTTTCTAATCACAACTTCCGCAGAAGTATTGCTTTGCCATGTTAGCCCTTTTTTCCCAGTTATGAGAATCAACATAACATCGAAATGAAACAAATTTTGAAACGAAAATGTTATCTCCTTATTTAACTATATATATTTGAAGTTTTAAAATGCCAAAAATTACAGCAGATGGCGACACTATTTTAAAACTTTATCAATTAATAATTAAATAACCAACCGCATGTTATTTTCTATTCAACTTTGTTTTAAATTGATGTTATGATAATTCTCATACCTGATGAAAATGGGATAACATGGCAAAGCATATATCGAGTAGTTTATGTAAAGGAAAGTATAGTCAAATTAAAAAATAACTAGTTTTCTTATATAAAATGGATATTAACTTTTCAAGTAATCAAATGTATGTCTTAACTAGTAATTGCTTTCTGAGAAACAAACATACTAACACACAACATAACGAAACAAACAACATAACGAATTGTAGAGAAAAATTCGTCTATTTTTTACAAGCACGCGATAAACGGTGTTTGAACTGCAGTATATTTGTTTGAAATTTTACTAAAACTTCAAAGGTATCAGCTATAGATATTCTATGGTAATCTATATGTTTTTTAATATAAAAAAATAACTAAATGAAAAGCCATTCGAAACATGTAACTTAAATTTCTGATTCCGTTAGTGAATTTTATTACTATTCTCTCATGTTTTGTTTATAGCTTCTAGTGTTTAACTATGTACAGCTGGGAAAAAAAAACGATCCACCCTTCGTTTTTCGGCTGCTATTGATCAGGGAATTTTGTTTAAGGCGTCATTTTTTAGGAAATAGCGTAAGGAATTCAGAACTGGCAACCAAAATTGTATAAGGGGTCGTCTACATATTAAAATGAGTACCTACTTCCAAAATTCCAATAACAACACCCAACTTTTTTTTATATAAAAATGTTTATCATCTTCAAAATACCCCAGATCCAAAAAAAAAAAAATTATTAATTTGCATTACTTGTTGAGATATAAGCATTCGAAGTTGAAAGCCCATAATGTTAAAAAAGTTTCACAAACTTTTATTCATACCTCCACAAATAAAATGAATTAAACCAACATTTTTTTTTCATTATATACTTCTTAATCTTCCAAAAACAAATCACACAAGTTTTTTCATCAATTTTTAATTATTATTATTTTTTTATTTAAATTTAAATAAGTTTTTTTTCCCCAGCTGTACCTATGTAGGTCCATTTGAATTTCAGTTTGCTTATTTAACTTTATCAATACTGGGTAGTTTATGAAAAGGAAAGTATGGTCCAATTTAAAAATACATATTTTTCCTGTATAAAATGATGTTGACATTTCAAGATGAAAAGACTGAAAAATATATGTCCTAACTATTATTTGCTTGCTGCGAAACAAACATACTACAGAGAATTGTAGAGAAGTTGTTTGTAATTACATTTTTTAATTAAAATATTCTGTTTAGTTCGAGACTAGCAACAGACTAGTTCATTTGAAACTAGCAAGTGAAAATTTGATATATTTTGAGGGTATCAGAAAACTGTGAAACTCATTGAATTTTCAAGAAAATTTTAGAATTACACTCAATACAAGTCAGCTTTTGGATGCTGCTTCATCATTACCATTCCATTCAATTAATGCAATTTGAAGTTTGTTTACTGCCTTACAACGTAAAGGATTATCGATGAGAGATACAGGCAGTGATTTTTACTTTAAATTCCTGAATATTTTATACAGGTTGATATAAGCATATGGAGGGACCTAACTCTTTATTTCTTTCTGCTCTACTTTTTAATTTTTTTCCGCAACTTTTCACCAAAAAGTATTAAAATTTAAGTGTTTTATCAATCATCGGTTGTGTGGTTACCGATTTTACAGTGTTTATTGTTTAAATTGAGCAATTCCATACACTAATCATCGTATAACTAGGGTTAACTTTTTAAATAATAAACACCTCTTATTTACTGACAGGGGACGTATGAGTCTAAATTTGTTGAAATGAAAAGTATAAATAAAGAACATTTTTAATGGTTTACCACTTCCATTTTTCTCCCGTGAAAACGATGGGGGGAAGTTTTTTTCTTTTTTTTTCGCCCTCTATTTCTCCTCCCCGTGATATTTCCGGGCTGGAGTGTTCAGTAGTAACGCGTCAATAAGATTAAAACTAACTTAAATCTACCAATTCAAAAATCTAATGTGTTCAGTAGTAACACGCCAATAAGCTTAAAACTAACTCAAATTTACCAATTAAAATCCAAATAACATTAACTAACTTTTTTTTTACATTTCAAGCTAAAAGCAAATTAAAAAAGAGTATAATGTATTGTTCGTCCACGTATTTTTATGTAATTTTTTCAGGGATAAAATAGTAGACATTTTTACGACCGTTTTTTTGAAAATTTTCTAATCGTTTGCGTCCATAAATTACGTTTGTTTAGGGGGCAGGGGAGGAGGGGCCAAGCCGAATATATTTCGTCAAATGTCACGTAATTTTCCTCGCAAAAAAAATCAACGTAAATATTGAAGGAAAATACAGTTAAATTCTAGTATAAAATGTGTTTCTCAACTTAAATTTGGCGAAAGCTCAAGGCTAATATTTATCATGGCTTTCCGAATCATATTTCAAAATGTTGAAGCTTAAAAAAAAACCTATTTAAACTTCACCAAAACAGAAGTTAAATAGAAAAAAAATCGAATCTTGAAAATATCACGTGAGATTATGGGGGAATGGGGGGGGGTGACCTCAATATCACGAAAACACCAGGGGGGGGGGTGGGGTAAAAAATCTACAAAAATCGCATAACGTGATCAATGGACGCTCCCTTAAACAACTAAATTGGCCATTTCTAATCCACGATTTAAGCCCTGGTTTGTAAGGATTGAAAACGCACGTCAAAGCGTTAAAAAACGCCCTGCTCATCGATATCAGCGTCTTATTTTCGTTTGGGTGGATTATTAATTCACGTCTATAGCAATGCGTCCTCATCTAACGCATGCGTAGTAAGCGAAGGCCACCGTTATCTCATTCGAACACGTAGAAACATCGGCCATTTCGCACGTTTTGGACGCTCTAATCAAACCACGGCTGATTCGAGATTTTCGAACGCTGAGATCAACGTTAATTTTGGTGCCGCGGTCACGTGACAACTAGGACCAATAAGAAAGCGGAAAATTAGGACGCACTGCTCAGCGTCCGATTTTATGTCTTACAAACCAGGGCTTGAGGGAATATGCATCGGTAAATTTCAAATCATTCTGATAAAAGAGGTTGTTTAGACAGATGTTGTGGTAGACACGCTCTAGTAAAAAATTAACGTATTCAAACAAGCAAGAAACTGACTATAGGGGCTTCTACAATAAAATTTAAAATCTTAGGTTTCTTCCTATGACAAAGATTTTTTTTCAGTATTTATTTATGTTATCAAGTATCAAAATAAGTGATCTTACCAAAAGGAGTGAGTAAGGAACTTTTCGTAAGCCCATTTCTTACGTGCAGAACTACGACAGTTATTTTACCTGGTCAATACGATACCGGCATTTTCTTAGTTACTTTTACCCTGTAAAAAACCCTAAATTTATGTGCCGTCGCTCGTTCAATAATATGGACAAACCTGTTTTCTAGCGAAGAGAAAGGCAGATTGTATTTTCTCAGAATTTACGGTATTTCCTTTCAAATTCAACCAATTTAGTGTTACAATTCCGTAAAATAGAAATTCGAAATTTTAACCCTGATCTGATTGCCTAGTAAAGGTCACGTGGCCACGTTTCTATTTTCGCCGATTACCTCCCATTTCGAATAAAACCACATTTAAACAAGTCTCAACAGCCGAGTTATCAGAGCGTCTGCATCTCATCGCGAAAGTTCCGGGTTTTAAAAACAGCCATCATGGAAACGAATTTATGCTACAACCTTACTCAAATGGTAAAAGTAGAATTTGACGGTTACTGGTTCCAATATAACGGGAAAATAGTTTACGGCTGTACTACGGCTACAACACTGGCCGGGATTTTTGCTGACGGTTGCTAAACCGTAAATTTACCATAAATTTGAAGTTTTTTTTCAGTAGACACTAGCTTAATATTCAAATTTATGTGGAAACACTTACATCACTTTGCGTTTCACATGAAGCTAACTTTTGTAATAGTTCAAGTGAAACAGTTTAATATAATAGTCCATGGGTTTCTTCTGCAGTACGTCTAAACTTATCTTACGATATGCTCAAATTCCACTTAATAAATTGATAATCTTTAATCGATACTTCTACAGTTTTTTTTAACATTGAATATGTTTATTATATTCAATAAAACTGTTAAATACTTAGAACTAAACCCATTGTTCAACTGCTTATTGAAGCATTATAAGTTAACTAAAATACAGCGGACCCCCGCTTAACAGGATTCCTTTTAATCTATTCTCCTCTTTAACCGGTAAAATTTTGTAATCCTTCGAGTATATAATATAAAGCTAGAGAAACTGTTTGTTTCGTTATTGATCAATGCGATCCTGATAAAAAAAATGACGAAACTATGTGGCAAGTTGCCGAGCAATTAAAAAAAAGGTTACTGATTTTTTTAATTGTATGTAAGTTGTAATGCTTTAATACATTGAATAAAATCATGTATTATTTTAATTGTGTACTTATTTATAAGGAAAATATCACGAATGTACATACGTGCAATCAAAAGTACATCCAAAACGTAATTAATTTTACTTCTCCGGTTTAACCGGATTTTCGATTAACCGGCTTACCCTCGGTTTGATTTAATACAGTTAAAAGGGGTCTACTATAATTTAAAAAAATTATAATAAATATTTAAATGCATAAGGTTTTCAGGTTTTCTAAAAAATCTTTTGCAGATGAATTCAAAATAGAGTCTAGGAACCTTAAAGAAGAACTTAAATATAAACCTTTAAGGAACTACTTAAGGGGAAATGACCGTGGGTCTCCAAACCAAAGTGCATCAGTGTTAATCCAATGAAAAAAAATTCTTAGCTTCATTTCTTCGGCTGTATCGATTTTTTACCAACTTTTTTTTTATGATACATGTAAATGACTTAAAGGGCTTTATATATCCACTTTTTGAAATTGGTCCGAATATTTTTTTGTAAAATTATTTATTAAATAATAAAAAAAATCTTCGAATTAATTTTAAAAAGTGGGATTATAGAGCCCTGTAAGTCAGCTACATTTATCATATAAAAAAGAGTTTGAAAAATAAAAGTAATTGCGTCTTTTCTGAGAATAATTGCGTTTTACAATGGAGTTGATATTAAAACTGTTCAAATATTTGTATAGACTTCATTAGATCGAACATCGAAATAGTTGATATCCAGGATTATCGTTTACAATAACTTTAGTAACAAGTTAAAATAGCTTTAACATGATAACTTAAGGATAACTCAGAGGAAAGTATCCAAGTGAGCCTATTAGCAAACTATTATAATCCATGATTTATAGTAGTTTGTTTATCGTATTTTTATTATCGTTTTCAATAACTTTAGTAACGAGTTAAAATAACTTTAACATGATAACTTAAGGATAACTCAGAGGAAAGTATCCAAGTGAGCCTATTAGCAAACTATTATAATCCATGATTTATAGTAGTTTGTTTATCGTATTTTTATTATCGTTTTCAATAACTTTAGTAACGAGTTAAAATAACTTTAACATGATAACTTAGGTCCTGAGACTGAGAGAAAAGTGTCCTAGTGAGCCAATTAGCACAAACTATTATAATCCCTGATTTATTATTTTTTCGTTAGCAAAATGGAACTCATTAAGTTGTTATTATCTTATAGAGACTAAAAAAAATATTTTTAATCTTCCGACAAACGGAAGATTATAAAGCATATTAGGCAAGAAGAAAATAATATCCGCGATTTGAAATTGAAGATTTTAATAATAGCTTTGTCATTTCGTTATCGTAAGCTTTATCTATCCGGAAGTGTTCAGCAATATCCTTTAGCGTTGAAATAAATCTGCACACATTTCAAGGTTATTATAATTACGCACCTTATTTCAAACCTAAAAAGGTCTATGGCATCTACCCTTTGCACATGCACAATTTTCTCGAAGACCTTTTTATAACATCCGACAGGTACTGGAACCAAGTGTACCAAATTTGAAGTCTGTGTTTCTTTTCGTTTTTAGCAATACTTTTAAAACCAAAAAAAAAAAAGTTCTATGGTATTCAAGAGCAATTTTCTCGAAAACCACACTCTTAAAACAAACGAGCGGTTTTAACTCAGTCTCAGTAAATTTCCACTCCTTTCCGTGCCGAAAATGCACTTCCCCTATAGGAGTGGATTTCACTCTTTTTGCGGAGTGGGTAAAAGAAATAAAAGAAAACAATCTACGTCCTACACTCTTAAAACGAGTGGTTTTAACTCAGTCCGGGTTAATTTCCATTCCTTTCCGGTGCCGAAAATGCTCTTCCCTATAGGAGTGGATTTCACTCTTTTTGCGGAGTGGGTAAAAGAAATAAAAGAAAACAATCTACGTCCTACACTCTTAAAACGAGCGGTTTTAACTCAGCCTGGGTTAATTTCCATTCCTTTCCGGTGCCGAAAATGCACTTCCCCTATAGGAGTGGATTTCACCCTTTTGTTTTAAGAGTGCATACCTTATTTGAAGTCCGTAGGTCTTTTCGTTTAAGTTGTAGAGAGGTTTCACATATACAGATGGACCAAACGTTCGGAAACCACTTTTTCAGAATCAGCAACCTCTAAAACTTAAAATCTCCATTTCGGATTTTTAACCCCATCTAAATATTTCATAACCATACATTTCATATTAGGCAATTGAAAGTAAAATCGCATATTCGTTTTATTCATTTGTTGTCTTGATGTTCATCTATCCGGAAGTGTTAAGCAATATCCTCTAACGTTGAAATGAGTATCCTTTTAGAACTCACAGTGATTATAGGAAAATCGCATAATCTTTTTATAAGATAGTAGATTTAAACCTTATATTAATTTATCGATTTATACTATTTTTAACCCCTACCTCCTCGCTTCGGTGAAAATGACGGGGTGGGGTTTTGCTCTCTATTTATAGCTCACGTGATATGTGGCCTTAGTGCCTTACAGTATTTGAAGAATTTCTATGAGGTCAGAGGTACCACAGCTGTGGCGATCACCGAGGAGCTCGATAGACTTTCGTGTTTCTTTCCCAGTGCATTTAGTTTGGATACCATCTCATGTCGGTTTAGCTGGGAATGAACTGGCTGACGGACTTGCAAGGGAAGGCTATGACCAGATCTTAGAGGGGGACAACCTGTTGCCTTATTCAGAAATTGGCTCCATTTACAAAAAGACAGCAATAGACTGGAGTCCCCATCAGCACTCGCGCTAAGAAACCAGGCGAGATTTCTAAATTGTAACTATGCAGGCAAGACCAAACTGCTCTGTCCTGATTCAGGACGAGACACACAAAGAGTTTGAAGTTTGAGGCCGGAACCAAGCTGTTTCAGACTGCCCCAACTGTCGTGGAAATGCTCAAGCCAGTCCCGAACACATACTCCATTGCCTCGGTTAGCGTGGAAGGACATCAACGACGACCATTTTATTTTTGGACTTTCTCAGGGTCACAAACATTATGGAACTGGTCTAATTTTGACCCAAGGATATGTAAAAAAAACCCATCGTGATATTTTCGAGTTTGAGAGTTCAATAGTAGTGCTTTGCCATGTTAGCCCTTTTTCCCTAGGTATGGGAATTGCATAACATCGAAATGAGACAAATTTGAAACGAAAGTGTTATCTAGTTATTTAATTAATATTTTTGAAGTTTTAAAATGCCAAAAATATACAGCAGATGGCGACGCTATTTTTAAATTTTATCAATTAATAATTAAATAACCGGGTGTTATGTTCTTTTCAATTTTGTTTTAAATGGATGTTATGATGATTCCCTTACCTTTTGAAAATGGGATAACATGGCATAGTAATTCTTTTGCAATAGTTGTGATTTTAAAACTAATGCATTACCTCTATTTGATTAACAGTCCTTGTTAAAACTAACTGAAAACCACCAATTAAAAGCCCAATCTGTTTAGTAATAATGCGTTGATAAGGAAAATCTAACTGAAATTATCAATTGAAAAACCAATAAGGTTTACTAACTTTTTTGAAATTTCAAGCTAAAATCAAATGAAAAATTAACTATGAATATATAGATTGTTCATACACATTTTTTATATAAATTTCAGGGATACAAAAATAGGCACTTTTATGACCGTTTTCATGAAAATTATCCGATCGTTATGGGGCTAAATATTTTTTAATATTCATATTGTCCAATAAGCATTGCACACAAAAACTTTTGCTTTTTCTAAATATTTACTATACTAATGCATTTAAGTCCTATCTGTATCATTTTAGTAAAAAAAAGAAAGTAATAAATGAAAATATGGAGAGAATCCGAAGTAGTGGGAAAAGTCATTACATCAAGGAATAAAACCTTAAAGCCACTAGAAAATACTACACTTTTCAGTATTGGGGTAAACAAAAGTTAGAGAGGAAAATCTCCAATTTTACCCCAATTTTAAAGTGTATTGTGGAGTACCCAAAACAAAGAAATAATAGGAAAAATAAAATTTGGAAAAATAAAAAGCAGGAGAAATAACGAACCTGAAACCCGGAAAACAACCGCCTTTCGAAAATTGATACCTCAAAACACGAAATAAAATCAAACAACTTCTGACCCAGTTAGGTCTAGAGAGAAAACACTGTGAAAGATAAAACCGTAAGTGATAAATTGCATAAAAGTGACGTCAAAAAATTATTGTAGGTAAATTTGTTTACAAATTTTGAAGGGAAATTATTGTTGATAAGTGTACTATAGAAGTAATAGTTTAAAGAATTTTTAAATCTATTGATGTTGCAGACAATATTAATGCGGTGAGTAGAGATACTATATTCCGATAGACTACTATTCGACTGATACTATTTCGATAAGTGAGAGTTCGGAATTCCTTGGAATGAGTATAATAACATCAAAACTAAAGTCATTGATGTTATAAATGTTGGTGTTATAAGAGTTAAATGAGATATGAATTTTATGCCTCAGAATTATAATGAAGAATGGGAGATAGTGGTTTTCTTAGGAGAAGATTTGATGGGTATATTTTGTGCCAGAGATGGATAAAATCAGGGTAATAGAAAACTATTAAGACATCAATGGATAGGAATGAAGTGGAAGTCGAGAAGCGCGAGTAGTTGTTTTAAAACCAGTGTAAAAATAAATTAGCAAGAATAGTCGAAAATGAACTGTCTTGTGGTATACCATTAACTTGTAAATAAAATTTAAAAAAAATGCAAAAGTTAATTATTTTATTCCGATATTCCAGACTAATATTAAGGATACTAATTAAGTCATATAATAAGCGGGGAAGACATATTTTAAGTGGAATTAAGGTATTTTATAAAATAAATCTTTGAAATCAAATGTCTCAACTGAGCGAATATTCTCTTTATGTAAGTGTTTTATAGAACCAGTTTATTGTTATAAATAATCCACGTAAAACTTTCACCTACAACAAAATAGTTTTCTCGGTAAACTAAAAGAGATGTCACCTGGTTTATTGATACAAGTGTTAGAACCACAAATGAGATGAAGCAAACAAAGCTGACAAAAGCTTTGTTGAATTTTGGAGCAATGTAATATAGGTAAAATTTATGCAAGATTTATAATTTTCAAGAGACTTATTGAAGGCACTAATTTTTTTAACAGACACTTTTGTAGTCTAATTACGAAAGTTTGTAGGTGTTGGATGATTTAAGTTCATCATCAAGAAGAGACAAGTAGAACTTTTTACAAACAAGGCGCAGTTGTTAGAGGCTTTGTCCACTGAGGTGATGATAATATTTCTTGGATTGTTGGACTGAAATTTTAAGTGTCCTTCGTCGTTGGGCCGGATGGCAGAGTGGTTTGGACCATTAGGCTAGCAGTCTGAGCGCTGTAACGTTGGGGTTCGATTCCCGCCTTCGCCCTGGGTGTATATTCCTTTCTCTTGACAATAAAAAATTTTTCTGTGTCTGTCTTACTTGACGAAGGCTTCATAAGCGGGCTCTGATCAAGCACACAAGCCGGAATATATATGTACCCCCCCCCCTTCGTACCCCCATAACCCCCCCCCCCTTCGGCGTAGTGGGAGAAATGAAAATTTTGGTAATTGTTATCTATGAAGGTTTGAAAATGCTTATATAGCGTCCGCTTCTACTACATAGTAAACTGTTTTAAGGGTGTTTTGTAGTGATAAGGGAAATTCTAAGGCTAAAATTGTCAATGTTGTTTAGAAAGGAGAGCTTTTGTTAACAATTCTTTTTTGGAAGATAGGTCTGAATTTAGTTCCTTTTGAAAGAACATGTCTTAGTAGTTGATCTTCAATTAAATCACCAGTGTTTATGTGATTGTGATGTTCACCAATTAAATATTTGAAGTGGGTATACTTGCAGAAGAAATTAATAGCGTTACGGTGAGAAACTAGTTTAGAACAAAAATTACTGTAATTAAAAATATATCTTCCAAATGGAGTGAGTTTTAGTTGAAAGTTTTAGAAATATTTAAGTTCTTAATCGGGGAAAAAGTTAGAGTTTTAGAAATTGTATTATGTACCCGGCGTTTCTCAGGTACACCCTTAATCCTTTCAGTCCCAATGAGAAATTGGTATCATCATTTTAGGAATTTTTTTCTGATCGTCTATAGCCATTTATGATATCAAAAAGAACATCATTCGATTCTTCCCACTTTTTCCATTAGAAAATATTTTTTATTAATCCCAATAGATGTCATCCCTATTATTTTTTAAAAATTATTATCAGAAATATGATGATGCTATCATTGGGATTGAAAGGGTTAATAACACTTGACGGTATATTATGTTAGATTCTACTTTAAGACACTCGCAAGAGATCCCAAATATTTTGATCGTGGAAGCGTCCACTTTGTAAAAAAGTAGAGAACCTAAAGGAAGCAGGGTTGCCAATCCCATGGTGTTTGGCGAGCCTGCGGATTGTTGGTTAGTTTGGTTGGAAATAAAGTGTCACACTAAAACTACACATAGGTTATTAGTGAAAGGAGGATTATAGTTAATTGCTGAAGGTCGTCATCAATTGCACGTGCATTTCTTTTCTATCTTGACTTGATTGTCAATAGATTTGCATCCGTGGTATGTATTATTCACCATATTCAGTATCACTTCGGGGAACGCTATAAGTAAAAAAATAGCTATGCAATAATAGTAAACCCATGCAAGTTCGAACTGTCCTTCAGTTGAGAAACTGTTTCTAAACTTTAAGAAATATGCACCTGCAAAAGCAATGAATCGCCAAATATAGTAAATCTGGCTGAAACCAAAATCTTCCTTAATCCTTTTCGTTTTACGAGTGATAGTTTAGACTCGTCTAAAACACATGTCATAGATGCTAAGAAGTGGTGGGAGGACTTTCTCTTTACCTATTATGAAATATAAGGTAATGAAAGTATTGCGATGGGGTCGAAAATACGAAATGGAAATTTTGTGTTTTCTACACTTTTTGGGGGTGCTGATTCTAAAACAGTGGTTGTTGAACATTGGTCTGTCTGAAACCACTCTACAGCTCGCACTAAAACAGCTACGGACTTCAATTTGCTACACAAGTTCCTAGTACTTGTCTGACGTTATAAT
This sequence comes from Oedothorax gibbosus, assembly GCA_019343175.1. NCBI lineage: Eukaryota > Metazoa > Arthropoda > Arachnida > Araneae > Linyphiidae > Oedothorax > Oedothorax gibbosus. The sequence continues at coordinate 4,690 of JAFNEN010001109.1, read as the reverse complement.
AAGGTTTCCAAGAAAATTGCTCATGCGCAGGGGATATCTGATATAGTTTATTTTCGGATTTAAAGGTATATCTAGAAAACGAAAAGAAATACAGATTTCAAATTTGGTATACGTGTTCCCTGTACCCGTTAGGCGTAATAATAGTCTTCGAGAAAATTGCGCGCGTGTAAAGGTAGCTGCCATAGAACGTTTTCATTTTAAAGGTATTGCTAAAAAACGAAAAGATATACAGACTTCAAATTTTACAACACGTGTTTCTAGTACATGTCAGAAGTCATTATAAGGTTTTCGCGAAAATTGTGCATGAGCAAGGTTTAGCTGCGATAGAACTTTTAAGGTTTTAAAGTTATTGAAATTATTTTATAAGGTTTATAATTACCTTTAAATGTGTGGATTGATATATTGAGAGGTAATTGAAAGTCATGTAGTTTCACACACCTTAGTTTTTATTTGGATTTCCGACTGAATACCGGTTTTTATGAATTACAAACTATTGAGGTAAGTTCAACTCGTTGCAGAGCAATGTGACTAATGTAAATAAAGGTAACTGTGAAGTATTTAATAACAAAGAAAGACCTAATCATTACTTTAGTTTACCTTTAATAATCTGCGAGAAACGTCACCAGGAACTTAAATCAACTTATTGGGCTGTTTACGTCGTACCAAACTTATTAAGGGTTGCCAACCAACAAATACTACCACAAATACTGTCGCAATGCAATAAATAAAAGTTATTATAATACTCGCGAGAAGTAGCTAGTAGATTGCGTTGTGTAATATAAATAAAAATATATAATTAAGGTTTTGCGACGTAACCTTTCCAGATTCTATAATTTTTCCCACTGAAAATAGTTACAAAAGCCCAAATAACAACTAATAAAAAAAAGCTAATCTTGTAATTGCAAAGAAAAACTTTATTGAACTGAATTATCAAATTTGCGAGCATATTAAAAATATAACATAACTGTATCTTGGAAGAGCGATGGACAAATAAGGGAAAATGAATTTTTAAACTAAAATACGTGGAATCACGCAATTAAAAATAATGGAATCTTTGTCTAAATACCAAGTAACTATTTAAAAGGTAACTCACAGATTTGCAGAGCAGAAAGGGGCTTATTTGGCTGGTATGAGACATCAAGGGCACATACACCAGACATTGGAGGTCCCTGACAACAGAAAGGGGTCAGGGCGGTAGAACAGCTTTGCAGGGGCGCACACATCAGGATAGGGACGCAGACATCAAGAGTGGCTCCGGCGAATCAAGGGGACTGATGATGAACTTAGGCATGGAGGGGCTTCTGATAATGTCATATTAGTGCCTGGTTAATTGAGCCTCAATTAACAAAGACAAGGCTCCATCAGCTGAGATAGTTTCCGAAATTTCCGCACATTGCTATTCTTTTTCAGAAAAAGATTTGCGGTATTCGAATGCTCTGAATGAGGAACTATAAATGTCGTATCTTTTATGAATTTAGAAGCATATATCTCACCAATAGCTCTCAAAGTCATTTGTGCTACAGAAGCTAAAGTTCCTGGAGTGTATTTTGAACGTAAATGTTCCGTTTTCCTTTGTTTTGGCCTTTCGCTACATTCCAGGAAATCAGATGATGGCCGTCCTAAAACTTTGTTCGCAAAAATTGGCACGAGAATTTTCTCATCTAACCACTCCTTATTTTTAAAATTTTTTTTTGCTTTACTCTATGTACGGCTGTCCATATCGTTGTAAAGGTTTTACAAAATGATTGTGCAGGTTTTTTCGATTTAAGAGTAAGATTTTCCCGGGCATTTTGTCATTTTTTAAGTTCAAGTTCCAGTAACTGTGCTTTATTATTGAAGGGCGATTTTGGAGGTAATCTTGAAAGCATTTTGTAGAATTTCCTCTTTTTTTACCTATATGCGAACTACTTGAGGACCGAAATTGGAATTTTTTTCGAGAATGTTGCAGAGAATTTACGAAACATGTTAATGAAAAAACATAAAGATCCAAATTCAGTAACTAATTTAATTTTGCCACTTTTAAGTGATAAACAACTTTATGATGATGTCAAATGAATAAAATATACAAAAGGACCAGTAAAAAATCTCATGAATTTAACATTAAACCAGTAAAAAAAAATCATAAAAATATTATATATCTGCCAGATCAAATACGCCCAACGTAAGGTTATTGTCAAAACATGGCAATATTTGACCTTGAATAGTTCATAATAGTCATGAAAAGGTATTAAACAGAGGGTCATTTCAATGTTTAGAAAACAAAAGCCAAATTACGCATTATTTGCACATTAGGCAATTGAAAATGTAAACAATCATACCTTACATATTTTGGATTTTTAGCCAAACGTGCAAAAACGTGCAAAATATGAAAGCAGTTTTGAAAACTACAGTTTAAGGGCTTTCAAACTGCATAGTAGTTTTCATGTAACAAGACATAACACTATAACAAGTTTACCACTTTTTAAATTTTAACACCAAAAATATCTTTAAATGAGAAATTCATTCTTTATAAATTAAAAAAAATATTTAAATACTTCTAAAAAATCCAATAAAATTATTTTCGGTTAAACATATCCCTAGTAGTAGAATGCATCATATTTTTTAAAGTTTTTACAAACAAATAAATTTTTTGGACGCACACAAAGTAAGCAACCGTTTTTGAGAAATTTCGCACTGGTAATGAACTCTCCCGATTTGGTCAACTTTGCACCCTCACAACTCTTTTCAGAAGCCATAAATCTGTCGGGGGAGGTGACATATGATACTTCAGATATTTCTAAACAACCCCACATACACTCTTAAAACAAACGAGCGGTTTTAACTCAGTCTGAGTTAATTTCCACTCCTTTCCGGTGCCGAAAATGCACTTCTCCTATAGGAGTGAATTTCACTCTTTTGTTTTAAGAGTGTACATGGAAACTTAAAAGAGGCACTTTCATTTTTTTGGGTTTTGGCCAGCTTTTAAGGTCTTTTGCCCCTTTGTGCGTCGTGAGAAACTCTTGTGAAAAAAAAAGGAGTGATGCGTCATTGAAAAGAGCAATTAACGCATCACGACATAACACCTCCTCTCTCTTTTTCTTAAAAAAGAAATCCTATAAATGAAATTAAAAAAAGGCCAAAACCAAAAAAAAAAAAAAAAAAAAACAACTCTCCAATCCATTGTTTAAAAAAAATATAAAATGAATAATGATCTGCATTAAGATTCTGGAATAATTTCAGTATAAAGTACAAATATGTGCTGTTGACTCAATATGAACATACATAATTATTGTATGCCTGTCCCAAAGCTGAAAATAAAAGTGACATATAGCATGCATAGAAGAATACATTAAGTGCAATATTCATCAATATTTATAGATTTCTTAGCTCATATTAGCACATGGGATTTGTGCATTGAATAATTTCCATCAGTCTTTCATTGTGTTTCAAATTCCTAGAATACATGTGAAAATATCAATTGTTCTTGAGTTTTATTAAACACAGGCTGCATAGAGATATAATTATTTGTTGCAGATTGTCTCTTTGTTAAAGTTATTGCAAAGTCTTTTTGCACTTGTGCAGTTAAAAGGAGTGATGCGTCATTGAAAAGAGCAATTAACGCATCACGACCAACACTATCAACGGTAAATTATATGCAAATGCATTAATAAAATATTGTATTCAGCCCAAACTTCACATTTCTACACAAATATTCCTTAATATTTCCATTACTTTCTATTTGTAAACATCAAAATTAAATAATGATCTCTAAAATTAAATCCCATACAGATATTATTAATAGAACCGATTCGAGTAAATTCACCCAAGCATTAAAAAACTAATAAAGATTTTAAATAAATGAGCAAAGTCAAATAATAATGTTGAAGTTACTTACATATACTTAACTGACGTGCTTTTTCGTACTTGTATTTAATTTTCGTTTGCGCTGATATTTTTTTCAAATTAAAAATTACCTTAATCCTATGCTGACAATGCTATCCATGGAGAAATCGTTTCACGTTTTGCCTCATTTTCTTACTGCTTGGGTTCAAAATTCGAAAAAAATCGCTAATTAATAGACGACTTTAGCACAAAAGGAATAATCTCCTAAAATTGGACTCTGTACGTCGAATAGATTTGGCTTGGTGTTGATACGCGAGTGAAAAAGTCAGTCAGGACTTCGTCGGTTATAGATATTCGTTACGTGTCAAGGAAAAAAAAGCCTTAGGTGAATTCCCAACACTCCGTTTTTAGAAAGGATGACGTGATTGGATAAGTGTTAAATATATTTGCATAAATCTTATTTAGATGTATCCTTAAGGGGACGCATACCCAAAATTTAGGGCTGCCCAGAAAATAATTAAACATGCTCGAATGTTGTGAGCTAAAGGTATTGCAAAAAAAGAAGGAATCCTTTATAATGGTGGAGGTTTATTGAAAATGATACAGTGGTTTGGTAAAATGGTTTTGGAACTTTTATGTTGATTATTTAAATTTTTAATTTTTTCAGCTTGTGAATGGTTAAAACCCTAAGGCTTTTAGGTAAATTAATGAAGAGCTCCAAATTTTTTTCATGTGGTGAAACATATACGTTTAACAAAAGTTGGTATGGGATAAGGTCTAGTGTGAATAGATTTTTTTTAAAAATGATGAAGTCGAAAATTTACAAAAAATCTTATTTTTTGGCCATTTTTATACATAAAGCTACAAA